>PVHY01011656.1:0-47161 GCA_004024945.1 Uropsilus gracilis | reverse complement strand
GCAGTTCCACAGACAAAACAGCAAGACCTAGTCTCAAAAAAAAAAAAACAAAAACAAAAAGTCTGTGACGTAGTTAATATAAGATCAAATATTATCTGTACCTAAAAAGGAATGAAACATTGCTACATGTCACAAAAATGGTGACCATTAAATTAGATGAAATCTGTCACAAAATATTTCATTTTTATAATGTGTTTTTAAAATGCAACATTATAGAGACTTAAAGTAAGTGGCTGGTTGTTTATTATTGAGTTGGGGGGTAAGAAAGATAGAAGAGGTGGGGAATAACCAACAAATGGTGCTGGTTTCTTAGTGCGATAATGGGCGTTGTATTCTACAGTTGATTACGTAGTTATACCTACATAACTCAAATATACTAAAAACCACTGGACTGTACAATTTAAGTGGATGAAGTGTGTGGTATGTTAATTGTCTCAAAAATATTTTCTTTTTTGCTATAATGAACACTGTTACCATAGAAAACAAAATAAAAAAACACAGCTGCTCTGTAAACATGTTCAACACACTCAGAACAAAAGAGAATTTTTTTTCAATTGCATATATGCAATGAATAACATAAAACATGTCTAAATTTAAGAAAACAGTACAAATTTTAAAAGAGGGGTTCTAAGAAATTATTAGATAATATCAAAATATTAGATCAGGAAAGTGAAATGAACTTAAAAGGAAAGGGAATTTATAAAATAGGTATCAAAGGAACAAATTTCAAGAAATCCTGCAAGACCTCTGTAAAGAGTCTTTATCAACTACATCTGTGTCCGGTACACAGATTTAACTAGATTTTTAAAAACTAAACCTATCTCCCCCATAAATTTTAGCATAAAAAACTTTTTATTCCTCTGGCAGGTTATGCCATTCCCCACATAGTTATCTGTGATAAAGAGCTATTTTCATCTAACAGTTTAGAATAGTTTTTAATAGAAAAATACTAGTCCAATATTTCAAAAGATTATCATAGATTAAAAGCCTATGTTATGGTAAGAACTGTACCTTTTCTTCTATAGATTTCTCTAGGGACTCTGGACAATACTTATGCTGAATGGGTACTCATGGTTTCAGCTATTTAGTATTTACGTCTTGTACAGAGAACCAAAATAGAATACTTGCTCATTTCCCTTGAAAAACTGCCAAATTCAAGCACTAGTGGAGAAAGATGTTAACTGCAGATATTCCCCTGGTACCCAAAGTGTGCAACCCAATAGAAAGAAACAGGGAGAATGATGCTAATCTTGAAGTAGTAATCCCTTCCCCTCAACCAAGGAGATTAGAAGAAGGGCTTTATAGCCAAATATGTCAGAAAAAAATTGAACTTGAAGTTATCACTGCATTCTGGATCAAATGTAAAAGCTTTTATGTTCTCACTAGTTCTAAGCTGTTTGTATGGACAGAAGTGCTCAACATTTGAAGGCTGATTCACTGGTAAAGATGACTATAAGCTCCCACATGCCCAGAGACCATCTCTGGACTTGCATTGGCTCTGCCTTGAGGTCAGAAAAGCTGTGCCTCTCTTTCTGGGTCAGGGTATATTCTCAGGGAGATGAGAATACATCCTCCCCAATCCCAAAGCAACAAAAATTAGTCAAATGACAACAGCAAAATATAACTAAGCTTAGAATCCACCCTCATATCCCACATAGCAGCTTTTCCTTGGCAAAGAAGCCTGTCTATATAGCTGTCACAATTATTTCAGGGAAAAATTAATGAATTCTAATGCTAGTGTATGTAAGTCAGCTAAGGAAACAGGATATTTACATAGTCAATATCTTAGAGTACTCCCTACACCCATCTATCTCTTAATTACAAAGTGGAGGGAGAAATGTGGATGAAACCACCTTCTTTAAAAAATAATCAAAGCTAACTTCACTAGCAATGGAACAAATGTATAACAAGTGCCTCTAATTTGACACACTAAGAAAGGTATTTCTGGACAGGGTTACAGTTATAAAACATGCTAGGGAACAGGTAATGACTAGAGAATGAGTACAGGTTGAGTTGGTTCGACTACTGTTAAGACCTTGAGTAGAGTTGATACCTACTTTGGTTTTATCTATACAAAAACAACATTAAAATAAAATTAAAAATAAAAATAAAACATGAGCCGGGCACGGTGGCGCATGCTTGTAAACGACAACTTATGGGCGCGGTTCAAGTCCCGCCTGGGGCAACACAGTGAGACCTAGTCCCAAAAAAGAGCTGGGTGTGGTGGCACGTACCTGTAACCCTAGCTACCTGGGAAGCTAAAGCTAGGGATTGATTGAGTCCATGGTACCACAGGCAACATGAGCCTGCGGTTCCATGGGCATTTAAAATAGTGAGACCTAGCCTCAAAAAGATGGATGAACGGACGGATGGAGGGAGGGAGTAAAGGAGGGACGGACAGATGGATGGATGGCTAGAAAAAACCGAACAGATCAAGTAAAATCATCACAAAAATGTTCTTAATCACAAAAAAGTACACCAAGAATTCTGCAAGAGAATTCTCTTAAAAATTGACTTAATGTTCTTTTCTGAACTGTATAGTAATTGTTTGTATCACTTTCCCATTGGCTAATTTAGCAATGACAAGGAAGAATTCAATACTGCAGCAATGGGAATTCAGTCATGGAGGTCTGACCATCTCTCTAAGGTCAGAGAGGCAAGAGAAGCAAGCAAGAGAAGCAGCCCAAAGATCAAATGCCCTGGAAAACAAAAACCTCTCCCCTATAAGATCTCCAGTTCTTATGAATTCCTTAAAGTTTAACACAAAGTGATTACATGGCAATGATCTTCTAACTGGAAACGAGATTAATCGAGCACAAGACACTGGTATTAACACTGTGAGTGCCCTGCCCATGAGACATAATAAAAGTTAGTAGCCAGTAAAATTCTCTATTTTTTTCAATACCTTCTATTTTCTTTCTCTCCCAACATGGGCACTTTGGGATCTAAGGTCTAAAAAACCAGGTGCAAGCTGGGTGTGGTGGCGTGCACCTACAATCCAAGCGCTGGGAGGCAAGAGGCCAGGGATTGCTTGAGTTCACGGGTTCGAGACTACCCCGGTCAACATGAGACTTGGTCTCAGAAAACCAGCTGGGCACAGTGGCAGGCACCTGTAATCCCAGCTACCCGGGAGGTTGAGACGGGATCGCTTGAGTCTACGGGATCATGGCTATCCCAGGCAAACATAGTGAGACCTAGTCTCAAAAAATTAAAAAAACAGGTGCAGAAATAACATTGATTTTCCTAACCATCTTTCTATTCTTACTGTGACAATTGTAAATCTGAAATTTGCTCTATGAAAACCTGTTACTAAATATAAATAATATGTAGTTTCAATTCCTAGAACAAAGCATTAAACTAAGTATAATATAATAATAATTCTTAAATGGTATATAACAAAATACCCAGAATACTCCAAAATATATAGATTTTTATCACAGTTTCACCTAATCTAAGGATTAAGTCAGCATTATTCAGGAACACTATTAGACATGCAGCAGACACTTAACATAGGCCAAGCTTGCTCCACTTTTGAATAAAAACACAATGCTATTTAGTGGCCAAATATCCTTAAATAGAAAATATTCATGTATCGCCAAAGCTTTTCACAAATTCAACAAATGACGAGACTTACAACCAAACTTCTGGAAAGAGACAAGTTACTTAAAAACAAAGGACATTTATCTTTAATGCTGAAAGTAACCTAAAGTAATTGCCCTGAGCCAATATGCAATACTATCAAACTATAATAATACAAGGTAATAGTTTTTGTATTGAATTAATGCCATTCTCCCTCTTGCCCTGTGCTGTACCTTGGATATTTGGACAAACAATTCAAAGAAATCTCCAGACACAAACCACTAGCCTTCAACAGTCTGCTTAAATACATATAATATAGGCCTTATGGTATAAAAATTATACCCTGAAAAAGCTTATTTATAAAGTATGTGTTGGGGTTGATTTCTTTTTAGTCTAACTGGGTTAGAAAGAGTAAATTCTGAGTAATGTTACATGCTTTCTTAAAAAATAAAGACACTTGAATTAGGCATTTTGACGCAAGCCAGAATTATCATTTAGCAAGGAAGGAGGCTTCAAGGGAGTTAACCAGGCTACTACTATCCACTATGACTCCACACACACATACCCCCATATCAATCAATCTCTCAGATTCAGAATAAATAGCCCAGTTTCAGAATAAAATAGAACTAGTTCAATCCAGACCTAGAATACGTAATCTAGCTTCTAGCAGGACTAAATTCTCTCAAATGTATAATGACAATAACAGCAACAACAACAAACGTGAAAAGGTTTTGTACTGAGGTACTAAAAGAAAATGCATATAAATTAACAAATAAGCTGGGTGCAGTGGCACATGCCTGTAATCCAAGTGCTGGGAGGCTAGGGCCAAGGATCACTTTGAGTCTATGGGTTTAAGACTACCTATCCCAGGCAACATAGCGAGACCTAGGCTCTAAAAAATAGCTAGGCATGGTAGCGCACCTGTAATCCCAGCTACCTGGGAGGCTGGGGCTATGGGTCACTTGAGTCCACGGGTTTAGGACTACCCCAGGCAACACATTGAGACCTAGTCTCAAAAAAAAAAAAAAAAAAGTTAATAAAATATCTGCTACATAATTAATCATTCAAAAGAAATATTGCTATTATTCCATTTTTATTCAACTCACACAGAGAAAAACATTCCACGAATAGGTAGTTTTACAGATTTAGGTAAACATCACAAAAACTCATTTCACCACAGTGCTAGAGACCCTAGCTATAGCCCTCAGGATATCATGAAGAGGCAAAGAACATTGGCAGCTGTGGTGGTCTCTTATCCATGTTGTACCACTAAAGCCTGCTCCAGTGTTGGCTCCTCAAAGCCAAATAACCAACCTTTTATACAGATTTCTTAGATCAAAAAATGGACCAACCAAGCGTGAACTATGAGTTGACTGGTGTTAAATGGTCCAATCAGACATAGAATTGAAAAATGGTCCAATCAGACTCATTGGGGTGAATCTAACTTTTCAGGGTGAGGCACCCTGAAAGATGCTACAAGCCAGGTTCAGAAGAAGCTGAGGGACTGTTCCAGTCTTAAAGAGAGACAGTTCTAGGAACCAAGTAAAGAAGCAGCTTCTGTTACTGACCGCCAAAGAAAAAAAGGACCAGCAGTCAACCTCTAAAGAAGAGAAGTCTAAGACCTTTGCAGAGTCTGAGCCTCCAATTCTGTCTGTAACATAGTCTGAGAGGAGGATCAAAAGCGCTAAGCCTGGGATCACAAAGAACTGTTCGGCCTTGGTGTAGTACAACAATTCACAAGGAGCTATTAACACTTGATATATCTGACACTGTCTCTAACCAGTAGTGACCATCACTACTGCCCATTGCTGTCCAGATTCCAAGTGATCACTCCTCACCATCACTACTTTCAACACTGCCCTGGTGACAGATGACCATCACTGTGCTTCCCTGGTGAGTACTATCTAGGCAAAACAATTGGCCCCTTGTGGCTACATTGAGCTCTTCATTTCCCCTTGTTTATAAATAAAACCCATAGTGGTTGTTCCTAGAGCCTGGCGTTTTGTTTTGTTTTTTTGTTTGCTTGTTTTTTTTTGAGACTAGGTCTCGCTATTTTTGCCCATGGAACCACAGGCTCTCGTTGCCCGGGGTACCACAGACTCAAGCAGTCCCCAGCCTCTGCTTCCCAGGTAGCCAGCTATTTTTTTTTTTGGAACTAGGTCTCGCTACGGGCCCCAGGCGGGACTCGAACCGCGATCCCTAGCTCCGGCCGCTTCATAGGCTGAAGCTTACAGGCATGAGCCACCATGCCCAGCCCCTGGCATTTCTTGTAATTGTGCACATGGGTGAGAACACACAGACCTGTCCTCTATCAGACATTATCCTTTGATGAGCTATAGTCCCCTGTGATAGCTATAGTGCTATAGCCATGGTTATTTGTCATTGCCCTTTTTCCTTTGCACTTAGGTTTCTGAACCAGCCCTTCCCCAGAGCAGAGCATTGTGCCACAAAGAAAATCACAATGTAGAATACTACGAAGTCTTTTAAAAACTAAAATACAGAACCAAGATAAGGACTGCATTAAGAATTCCGGTTACTCTTCCGCTTCTGTCTCAGTAGGTAGGAGGGGCTAGGGGCCGATCCCAGAAGCACTGGGTCGAACCAGCACACCAGCACCCCGCAAGTCTGAATCCAGGAGGGTCCAGGCAGGGGGCAAGTTGTACACGGCACTAAATCCCTCTGGTATGCTTCCATGCTCATCAGCCCTCATCCAGAATAAGGAAAACAAAACAAAATAAAAACCAAAAAGGAAAAATATCAACAGTCCATCCCAACCACAGAAACAGAAGAGGTGAAGGAATGAGACTAACGGCCCTGAACTCACAAACATCCAATGGGAAGGATCCAAAAAAGCATGGAGAGAACCCTCAAACACAGAACTGAGAGACCTGTTTATAAAGACTATCTAATACAGAAATAGACATACAACATCACAGGGGTCTGTGAACCAGAATCCCAGACACCTCCAATAAGTGCAAGGCATACCCCCTTTCCACAGGAGGAAGAAGCCCACAGAATTATGACCGCGGCCCCATAACAGAGCTGCAAGTGAACAAAACAAAATGGTGATAGCTGTCCCCATCAAGGAACTTCTCTGCCAACAAACACTGGAAGGAAGGCTCCCTAAGTCAAAGGCCTGAGCAACAAGGCGAAGAAGCAGCAAAACGGAACAAAAAATGGAATTGAGGGGAAGAAAGGAAGAGGCAAGAAGGAAGAGGCAGTGACATAATGCCAAATGAGCTCGGACTGGCTGCTGGATGCAAAATGAGTACTGGAAAGCTAAGTAGCAAACCCTACCATATCCTAAGAAAGCTGAATCTCACCCAGGAAAGGGATATTGCTCCAGAAAAGAAAAAGACCAAAGAGCCAAACATAGACAAATAGCAATTAGGATGGGGAGCAATGATGGGGATGATGGTTAGGGGACAATCCCAAGGGAACCAACAAACAAAAAAATGAAATCTAAAAAGTAATAAAAGAATCTCAGTTAACCTACAACTCGCTGGCAAACTAGAAGTGCACAAATCCTTCATTAACCTAAATATCACTTAAAAAAAAAAGACATAAAACTGCCTTCTTATGCAAAGCTATATAGAATACACACTACTTATTCTGACCTAAAAAAAAATAGAGCCTCAACCAAACGTTTTTTTTTGTTGTTGCTGTTTTGCTTTTTTGAGACGAGGTCTCGCTATTTTTGCCTGTGGAACCGCAGGCTCACGCTGCATGGGGTACCACAGACTCAAGCAATCCCCAGCCTCAGCTTCCCAGGTAGCTGGGATTACAGGCACGCACCACCACGCCCAGCTATATTTTTTTGGAACTAGGTCTCACTACATGCCCCCTGCAGGACTCCAACCGCAATCTCTGGCCCCAGCCGCGCTTCCTAGGCTGCCGCTTACAGGCATGCGCCACCATGCCCAGCCCTCAATCAAATGTTTAAAGCTATCTTCCCTTACAGAAAATTGGGGGGGAGGGGCGAGGGCCGGGCACGGTGACACATGCTTTAATCACAGCCAATGGAGCAAGGGCCAGGACTAGGAACTGCTTGAGTACGTGAGTTCAAGACCCACCCGGGACAACACAGAGGGACCTAGTTCCAAAAAATAGCCGGGCGCACAGGCATGTGCCTGTAATCCCAGCTACCTGGGAAGCTGAGGCTGGGGATTGCTTGAGTCTGTGGTACCCTGGGCAACGAGAGCCTGCGGTTCCACAGGCAAAAATAGCGAGACCTAGTCTCAAAAAAAAAAAAAATTTTTTTTCCAGAGGATAGAAATATAAAGTAAATACAGTTGTACTCTTAAGAACTGTTGAATAAAAATGAGAGAATAGGTGGATTAAATAATTTTTCCTACTTTTGACTACTTGAAATTGATCTTAATAAAAAATGTTAGAAAAGAAAAATACTATTAAACTGTTAAATAACTGATCTCATTCTGACTGTGTGTGGCAAATGAGTGCATAGCTTTACCCTTTCCTGATCTCTGGAAAACAATGAACTTTAGCTCATGTGGCAAAGATTTAATAAATAATAACTGGATGAATATGTGCAATACCTACATTATTTTACTTTTATAAGATTTATTTTGTTGTTTAATGGAATGATTTCTACTTTTATTTTGATTAAGCATACATTCATTCTACATCATTTAATAAATATAAAGAACTTGACTGATTAGGTATTATTGTACATGAAAGTATTGACTGAACCACAGTATCTAATATATTTTAAAAAATTTTTAAACTCATGAGTGTATTTAAGGTAGAACTATTCATACAAAAGGATATGCAAATTTATGATTCATGGCTAATTTCAATAAAATAAGAGCAGTATTTATGCAAATTGTGATATGAACCTTATGAAATTTCTTATGAAAAAAATCTGCTACTACAAAAATGCTCACTTAGGAGAACCATCACAACGGCACTGAAAAATGGATTAAAAAAAAAAAATCAAGTTTCTGTTCCACTAAACCAAATCTAGGTCTGCAATTACATCACACATCTTGATTTGATAATGATGAGAGAATGAATTACATTTTTGGAATGCACTAATGAAATCACAAGTTAATAAATATTAAAAAAAGCTAACAGATCACCTCTTGGCCTTTTGGCTAATATCAAGTGTACAAAACGCTAACAGATTAAAAAAATGTTTCTTGGCTAAAAAAATAGTGCTTAACAGGAAACAACTGGGGTTGCAGGAGAGTATGAAAGTAATTCTAATTGTAAAGCCAGTATCATACAATTACAGCACATCTGTTCACTCAAGTCCAACACAGAAACATTTAATGACTTTTTGATTAGAGCTTCAAGCTTTGCTCATGTAAAAGGCATTCTCAAAACACTTAAAAATAGTAAATTTCAAGCCAAAATACTTCATTCAGAGTCACCAGTAAACAAAAAGATTTCAGATCACCCATTCTCTCCAAGTGCACGGCCACCCTATAGAGTCCTCTATAAGAACAGTCTGTCTTCCTCATTCACCACAAGCTGTCTCCCATCTCCCTTTTTCAGATCTTACCTCTACCACGGGCTCGCTTGCCTCGGTCTGAAGGCTTGTCACCTTGATTGCAATCAATTCCATTCTCTTCACTTCTAACTAAGGGAAGAAAAGAGTATCTTCTTGTACATAATCCTATCAACAGTTATTAAATGCAAGAACAAAAAGACTTAAAATGGCTAAAAAAAACTGACTCGAAGGGTTCAAAAAAAAGGAGACACAAAACCATACAAAAATGACTCAAAAACAGCATAACAACACAATTCGCATTTGATTGATGGGTGGAAATTCTGGAAAGAAAAAAAAAATCATACAGGCCATTTGTTCTTTCTTCTATTTGGACTTGCCCTCCCCTAAGGAAGTTTAGGTCAAAATGACCTTTTTTTATACAAATATGTGACATCAGATCTGCCTGTCCTGGAAGGCACAGAATAGCAACATAGCAATTCAATGAAATATTGAGTCCCTGGGGTAATTAGCATTAGAGACAGGTTTTTCCAGGACACTGTTCAGATGATGTCATCAGTTTTTTATCCTTCTCATTCCTATAGTAGCATTAATGACTCTATATCACACATATATAAGCAATGTTCTATAAGCAATATTTGCACCACTTGCCCTCCCAACTCTTTCAGGGCTTAACTCCCATTGAGTTATTATTGTGGCCTTTTCTTTACCAATTCAATTTTGCCAAATTTCTCCATCTAATCCCCTTCTTACTGACTTACCTACAGCATAGTAGCTACATGAAATATTATAATATTAGAATAAAATATTATCTCTCTTTTACTACTACATCCTATTCTACCTCTATTAAAAGATAAGTCATAGGAGAGCAAAGATCTCTACCTGTTTTATTCGCTGCTATACGCCTATAGAGGTACAGCACTCAATAAATCACTCAATAAATCTGTAGTATAAACAAGCCAGCAAAGAAATCTCTAACATGATATATTAAATATTTATATTTTATTCATTCATAATTTACTTTTGTAAGCCTGCATAAGCAGTAGTGTTTTGCGTAAATGGCACCAAAAACCAGTATAAATGGAAAGTAGTGAGAAAATCTTACCTATTCAAAAACTTTCCTCTTAATCCCTTGCCTATACCATGAGTATCCCTAAGTGGGAAAGAATAAACAGCTTCATCTATCAGTGAATGAAAAACCTCCTTTAAAATTAGAGGATGCACTTGATTCAAAACAGAAAGCAGTCTTAAGACACATAACACAACTATCTACCTAAAGGCCAGGTCAGTGCTAATACAAAACTGCACGAGTTAGGATTCTAACGAACTATATATAACTGTACCCTATTACTAATGTTAACGCTAATAACAAATATTATGTTAAGGAAGTAGATTTATGGGCATTCACAATATTACTATTTAGCTTTTCATTATGTACAATTTTATAATAAAAGGCTGAGGAGAGAAGTCTATACTTACACTCTCTCCCACGATTACCACCTCTTCCTTTCCGGTTGTTTCCACGTCCACGATTCACTTCTCTCTCATTTCGCTTCTCTCTATTCTCTTTATTTTCTGAACCTTCTTTTCCAAAATTCTTCTTCTTCCCCCCTACAGTCTCCCATGAAGTCTACCGAAGATAAGAGTTGTCATTCAAAGTGTCATTAAGTGTCACTCAAATACAACTGTCAAGGATGTGTATATGCATCTTGCAAGCCTAATTACCCATGCCTCGCAGCTCACCTGTCTACTATTTTAATTTTTTTATATAGATCTACTTTCTGATAATAAAGTCAGAAAATCTCTTCCTAATCCCTGCTGTATATAAAGCACTAGCAGCACTTAACAGAACTGACAATATAAATATAGTATGTTTTTCCACCATAGAGACTTTTCCTATGCTAAAGTAAGAAATGGTATTTCCCCCACCCTATGCCACCCCTACCTACCTCTTCAAATAGGCTTTAAACCTACTAATATACAGGTGAACTCAAAGAATATGAAATCACAATGAGACCCTAACAACTTAGAAATAACCATGACTATTCAGTTATCTAAAGTTATCATTAAAAAACTTGATAGTAAGAAAAACTTTTGAATTATCCAAAATTTCAGGCTCAAAGACCTGTTCTAATGAGAAACCCAGATGATTACACAATCTCCTCTCTCTACCTCTCCTCTAAGAGAAATACCAAAATCAAAGCTCACGATATATATTAGAGACCAAAAAGAGACATTATGTACTTTTTTGAATATAAGTAAGCATAAGAATATCAACCAGGGTATTTCATTGGGAAATCCCACATCTGGCCCATTGCTTTGCTTAGTTTTTCATAGTCTACCTTATTTTACAAAACATTTGAAATGATTCACTCCCCAAAATCAAAATGAGAGCAAAAACTACTTTAAGCTTTAAAAAAAGTGGGGGAATAAAGAAGAGAGAGTAGTACCAATTAACATAGTATATATAAATAAACATAACACTGGGAGTCAATAAACTTAGAGATATATTTGAATTATTTCATTAACAGCAAAAGCCAGATTCAAACTTTTTTAAAAGAAGCTTTTTTTGTATCTACAAATCTTTGATGAACTAAGTTACACATAAAATAATTAGATGTGAACAGAAATTAAAACAAGGCCCACATCTAAAGGCTTTTAAAAATCAAAACACCCAATTATATTAGGGGGTTACAGCAGAATAATCAAGTATACTCAATACTGTGAGCAAAAAATCTATTCTAACCTTCCTGATCTACCTTGTGACTAGTTAATTAGTTCATAGCTCTTGACCCAGCAATTCAATTTCTAGCCTTTATTCAGAGGAAATAATATGATGGATGTACAAATACACTTATAGGCAATGATCAGCAAAATGGGAGAGATCCCCAAAATAGCTTATGAGACTATCTACTCTAGAACATCCACAAAGGAGACATATGTAAAGAGTTACATATGTAACTCCAGATGTACACAGAGATTCATGATGTAAATAAATCAAGCTACTGGCAAACACCACATAAAGGAGGATTATTATTATTTACATTTTTAACCAACAGGTTTATTAGGAAAAGAAGAAAAGGAAAGAGAGGCACCTGCATAGTCACAGGTGGGCAGGGAGGAGGTAGGATTTTACTTTTAGTTCAAATAGGATGTGCATATACTGAAGAATATTAGAGGAAATGATCTGAGTGAGGATGTTTGATTTAACATTTTTATCTTTCTGCATTGCTTTTATAATTAGAGGAAACAACAAAACTTAGCTATTTCAGAAAAAAATGCCAGTGTACTAACTTAATCTATTATGCTAATTTAAGAAACAAAAGATCTATGTAAAACAGAAGCCCATCCTTAGATTACCAAGTAATCCTTAGATTACTAAGCCCATCCTTAGATTACATGTCATAGGAAAATTATACCCAGCAGAGTCAGCACTAGGTGCATGTATGAACTTATAAAGTTTTCACATTGTCAGATCTAACAGTACTTAGCTCATAATGAAGGGGCAACATTTGAGGGAAAAATGTTGGGTATACCCCATTTCATTCAGTAAAGGATATCCTTTCATGCAAGTGTTGGTTTGTGAACTCTACAAAGATTAACAACTTATTTGTGGGAGAAAGTAAAGAAAACAACCCCTTTTAAGGAGTAATTGATCTAATACTACAGTAAATGCTGAAAAGAATACTACATATTTTGCAAAACAATCTGCAAGCATGTTCAAGGACTATCAATGTAAACCAAATAATTACAAAAGATTTAACAGAACTTGTGGCAACTTTGTTATCTGTATTTTGCTATTTGAAGAATAGGTTTAAAGGAATTCTAAGAACTACCCATCACACAATATATTTAGTGAACAATAAGGCAGTTTTTAAGGCCATTTCATTCAAAATCCTTTACCTACTTTTTCACATTTGCCAGGAGCTACACAACAAAAATTACTAAAAACAGTACAATAATGCAACAAACAGTACATTAATTTGCCACTCAAAACATGATGGCATGAAAAGCTAAGCACTTCAAGGCTGGGCATGGTGGCTCGTGCCTGTAAGCTTCAGCCTATGAAGCGACCGGGGCTAGGGATGGTGGTTTGAGTCCCGCCTGGGGCCCGTAGCAAGACCTAGTTCCAAAAAACATAGCTGGGTGTGGTGGCACGCGCCTGTAATCCCAGCTACCTGGGAAGCTGAGGCTGGGGATTGCTTGAGTCTGTGATACCCTGGGCAATGAGAGCCTGCGGTTCCACGGGCAAAAATAGTGAGACCTAGTCTCAAAAAAAAAAAAAAAAAAAGCTAAGCACTTCAGATAATGTTCAATTGTTCTTTAATAACACCTATTCTTACATGAAAATGACAAACTAGTCTTCAAAAAAATCACAAACAAGTCCACTTAACATTTTTTCAGCCAGGTATGGTGATACGTGCCTGTAAGCTTCAGCCTATGAAGAGGCTGGGGCTAGCGGTTCATGTCCCGATCAGGGAAGCACAGTGAGACCTAATCCCAAAAAATAGCTGTATGTGTGGTGCAAGCCTGTAATCCCAAAGCTGGGGATTGATTGAGTCTGTGGTATCCCGGGCAACGTGAGCCTGCGGTTCCACGGGCAAAAAAAAAGCAAGACCTAGTCTTTAAAAAAAGAAAACAACAACATTTTTTTCCAAAGTCTTGATTTTCTTTCAGAACACTGTGGTACAAAATAAGGCTAGCCAAGGGGATAAGATTTGCTTGCTCTTGTGGATTATTTTAAATGGTCTTGCTCCTATCAGCCCTACAGTGTTTCTATTCTCTACCTCCAGCATGTCAATTAACTATATTCCAGACAGGGGAAGATACTCCTTACAGCTGGTGAACAATGGCTGCTGTAGTCAGCAATGAGGTAAAAGATACAGCAAAACAGTATTAAAGATGCACCTCAGAATGATTTTGAACCCCAAGGTTTATAAAGGACTTTGCCTCTCCAAATCTGCTCAAAGTACTCTCACCTTCAGTGCTTGCTTCGGCAGCACATATACTAAAATTGGAAAGTACTCTCACCTCCAAACAAGCATACTTCTGTGTCTGTACATAGATTCATATTCAGGAGTCAGATCTGGTCCCCACTACGTGATTTCTAGGTTCAAGAGTTAACTAAAGAGCTTTTGTGTAAAATATGTATGGAACCACATCCTCTAGGTTCAGTCCCCAAATGAGGAGAGAAAGTTGAAATTTAACTAAACACAGAGAAAGAACTGGATTTGAGACTAATTTTCACCCACCTACCACAGAAAAGGAATGAAATCTAAGCAAGAGAGATAATATCCCAGCCAGCCTCTACCTCAAAAAGAAAATAGCCTCTCCAAATAACATTTTATAAATATTTCATTTATTCACTTTTTTTTTTTAAGTTGAGCTCTTCACTTTACTTTGAAAATAAGAACAATTCCACACTGCATCCATTAGCAATGAAGTAAACACACAAACACACACCCCATATTTTATAAAACCCAGCAAAAACATGCTTATGCGTCAGGGAACAAACTATTTTAATTCATCACTTAACACAAATATTTTCCAAACACACTGACATATCTGGTAGTTTATTGTTGTGGATCAGTATTACCTTGTTTATGTAATTTTACCCACAGAAACTGCCATTCTCAAACAGTGAAATACTTTCCCAAGTATCTAATTTTTATAATTACAAAGTGTATTCCTGCTTGTTTCTTATTAAACATATATCAAAGATATTCATTTTACTTTAGTTTTTCATGGCAGTTCATTTTTATAACGTCTGTCCTTATTACAGCCTAGCCCTAAAATGAGAACACTGACATAGGAGACACTTTTTGATTAGTTGATCTTTGTACCCTCTTTTAAGCCAATCACTTATTTTAATCTGCTCTGAAAATGTCTCTTTAATATAAAAATACAAATAAAAGCCTGCAGTCTCCATACAGAAACCAAAAGATCAGGGCTGACAACTGGTATGGATTTAACTGCGTCCTTTATAAAATAAAAGAGATGAGGCTCTATTTCACCTGCACATTTCTCAATGTTCACTAAGCTAAAAAGAAAAGTTTTTTCTTATCTTATATATCTATCAAACTGTTATGAAAATGTGTTTGCAGAATATTCACACATAAGCAAATAGATATACCAGCAAATCCTGGTTTTCTGTTAGTCTAGAGATATAAGGAGTAGTAAGAAGTGACGATTGAGATGAAGAAACATGAGCAGTGGAGCCAAGAGAAGTTTTTCAGGTGGTGAAAATGTCCACAGGCCCAGAGAATTTTGGAAACTGTGTAAGGCTGGAGTGGATGACCAAGTTCTCTTTCAAGTCTTCAGATTCTACGACTTCATGAAGAAACCATACATAACAAAAACAGTCATTTCAGGTTAGTGTTCTTTCTGGAACTTAAAATAAATATGGAATGGTTCCCATAATCCCTTCCACCCTCCACCCCCATATAAGGTGAGATTGAAAATGCAGTATGGAACTGGAGACTAATCTTAGCACTGTAAGTCAACTAATAATACTTACTGTGTCTGAATTCCCTTCCAGTAATATATTGATAGCTTTGTTCACATCTCCATTACAGTCATGTAGAGCCACTATGCACTCATCCTGGTTTTTTCCTGTCACTTCCATCAGCTGTCAAAAGTATCAGAAAATGTTAGTCAAAAATTATACTTGATGTTAATTTTGAGATGCTTCTATATAACTACAAAAATAATGCATCCTTCCACATGAAGATGGCCTCATGCTTCTATGTAACTACAGAAATAATGCATCCTTCCATGTGAAGATGGCCTCTCAGCTTGCAATGCAAGCAAAGATTTCCCTGATTGTGTGGCCATCCCATGTTCTTTCATCATTACTGAAAGAATCAAACTATAAATCAACCCTACTCCAAGCTGACTGTATCAGATCACTAAACATCAGCACATACATATGGACATACCAACACTCTAAGAATCAGATAGCAATCAACTATCTGATTGCTCAAACCTAGTAGTGGCATGCAATTCTCCAAATTAAAACCTACTCAAACATTAAATGGGACTATATGTATCCCAAAGATTCAGTATGAACTGTGGTCATTATTAACAGAACGTCCAATCCAAATACTTTGTACAACAACATATCCAACATAGACTGTCACTACTGGATCAGAACATTCCGCATATATATTAAGTTAGAAGACTCTAAACTCTCAAAAGCAAAGTTCTAAAACCATCACAAAACTCACTTGGAGACATATGTATTTTTTTTCCTCAAGAAGCTTCAATAGGGTCCTCTGCTTGAAATAATCAAAGAAATATCTTTGATGCATTGTTTTTATGGGAGACTAAAGTACTTAATATTTTCACCACTTGGAACAATCTCAGCTTAGGCATAATACAGGTCTCTCCATTATAAGTGAACAAAGACACAATACTGGTTGTGTTTAAGTATTTCAGTATGTACAAGCTGCAGCTATAAATGTTGGAGTTAGAATTCCAACATTTGAGTTAGAGTTCTAACTCCAACATTTTAACTGATTTTTTTTCTATAACTACATAACTAAGTAATAGCAAAGCTCATCTGGAATACAGTTCTACTTGTGCTTTTGCACTACTCCATCCTGTCTCTGTGATTTCCAGCCTGTATTACACAGCAACAGTATAACACAGCTTTCCAGTTCTTCAATCTTTGGACATGTACAAATGTTAGACTGTTATCAATGACATATATATTTATCATGTACGATTGTTAAAATCCAAAGTCAGTATCGGAATTCCCCCAAAAATAGAATTAGATAAGTTAAAATTTAAGAAGTCTGATCCCCTAGAAATTTTTGTACATCTTCTAAACTATTTAGAGCACAGGTAATAAGGAGGGGAAAAAAGTATGTGTCAATCTGTATATAGATCTCATTCCACAAAATTTAGTAAGTCATATTTGTGGCTCTCTAAAAATATTACCACTAGCCCAGTGACAGCAACTACAGTAAAAATGAAAAATTTACATAGAGAAAGGTACCACTGGACAAATACTAAATGTACTTTGTATACACAAATATAGACAATGTCAATGTACCTTCACAAATGCACAGTTCAGTGTGCACAAAAAACATTAGTAACTCTCAAGATCCTACCACCATCTAGAGGATAAACATACTCAATTCCTTCACTGTAGCCCCCAAACGGGGCTACAATCACAAGTCAAAATTTCATTAGTTGAAACTAAGAAACATCAAATCTCTATTAAAACAATCATTTAAGCACAAAAATAAATCATAAAAATAATAAACCCCCTTGCCAGAAACATACCTGTTTAACTTTACCTTCAAACTCTGCATCATTTTTATCAAAGATCACTTGAGCAAGACGCATCTGTTCAGCTGTTGCCTGGAAAGCACATTAAAAAAATTAGAGCACCAATAGTGCTAGATGCCAATATCTGGTATAAAAAAGATAAAACCTATCAAATCAATACAGCACTAGGGTGAGAGAAATACTGATTAACCAAATTAAAAACAAACAAACAAATTCCCTAGCCTTGAGAGGCTGAGGCTAGGAATTGCTTGAGTCCGCAGGTTCAAGACTACCCTGGGCAACATAGCGAGACCGAGTATCAAAAAATAGCCGGGAGTGGTGGTACACTCCTGTAATCCCAGTCCTGGGAGGCTGAGGCTACGGATCACCTGAGTCCACGGGTTCGGGACTATCCTGGGCAACACAGCAAGACCTAGTCTCAAACAACAACAACAACAACAACAACAAAAACAAAACAAAACAAAAAAAAAACAAAAAAAAACAACCCTCTGTGGACCTCACAAATATATATAACTTGTACCTATAGATCAGTATTAAATCACGTAAAGGTCCCATTCTTTTAGCCAAATGATAAAGTTCCTGCACATCTTCACAAGCAGTATGAGTCATATGAATTTTTTTTCCCTTGGGGAGATGGAGTAACCGGCACAAAAATGGAAGAACATGCAAAACATGCAGCAATAGAAACAATATTCACTAGATCCATTCTGGGATGCTAAAGAACAAAAGCACTAAAAAGAAATTTTTAAACATTAAGAACTAATCCTATGCAGAAAACTCTTCCTGCTGCCTTTTTCACAAAATCCTTTTTTCAAAAGGACCATGAAATTACTGATTCCTTATAGTTTCCCCCCTTTTTTTTCTGATATTTCTTCTAACTTCTAGAAAGTTAGAAGTTTTAAAAAAGTTACTGTTGTGGAGTAATTTAACAGTAATAAAGAATTTAGTTTCTTAACTCTGACAAAGGTATCTTGATTACAACAGCAAGGAAAGTAGGTGAGGGGTATATAAAAATGTACTACCTCTGTGCTACTTTCTGGTTACTCAAGAAGTACTCAAAGAGTTTTTCTTAAATTATCCTTATTAGCTAAAGTCTATAACAAAACCCCATTATAAATATTTAAGAGCTAAAATTTAATTACTGATTATTGAATGGTATTAGGAAAAATTCATGAGGTGCTAACAATAAACAACTTTTCTTCCCAGCTCTTAAAACATTTCAAATAATCTAAAGCAAGGGAGGCGAGAAATGTTTGCTAGTACTCCTTGCATTCTAAAACTACGTTTTAGAAGGTTTTCCAGTCCATGTGAGTGACAGATTATACAAATTCTAATTAGCTTTGGCCTGTCCCCTCCAATTTAATAGCCAATTACTTCATCCCAACCTATGCCTACCATAACCTCCCATTGAACTGCTGCAACTTTACTATCCTACACACAGAAAAACATTTATAGAAACTTGGTATCTACAGATACTGCCAATTTCACCTCAATCCTACTCAGCATATATAAACAGATACAAAGCCCTCACGGACACTCTCACTATACCTACCTGCACATTAATCATTTTCCTGACCCATAACCAACTGAGAAGTCCCAGTGCTTCAGCCAAAAGGACCAAAGGTATGAAATAACTAGATGAGGTAAAAGGAAAAAGCAAAGGGGAAGATGAGCTCTGGAAATAAGGCATTTCCACATTATACATTCGGGGTAATGTCAACCTTCTATGAATAAACATAAGCTATCAAGGTCTCTAATGGCAAAAGCCTATATGAGTAATACTGCCCATTTTCTCTAACAGATTCCACTTTGTAAGTCTCAAACCTAAAATTTCAGTCTTACTGCACCCAAGTACCACTAATACTTTGCACAATTCAATTTCATTACATTACAAATTTTTATATAGCCCACAAAAAAATCGTAGTGACCCATAAGGTAACCACCTTAACAGAACTATTTGAAATCTTCCATTATCAAATACAGCATACTAAACCTACTGTACTATGTAGGATCATACTAACAAACACACAACTTGTAGTATATATCATGTTTACTGACTGCATATATATTCCACTGGCGAGGTCCTGCCATTTACTTACTCTACGTATTTTTCTTTATTGCCTACTAGACACCTCAGTGATCTGTTCTTATATATGAATTTGCATATATAACTATGATAGCTTTCTTAGAATAAATACAAAGATGTGAAACTGAGTCAAATAAATAGCCACAAAAATGTGTATAGGAGTTTCAAAGCATCTGCTCAAAAATGCTTTACACAATGGCTGCAAAGATTAATATTCTACAAGCAATGTAAGAGAAACTACTTCCTCAAAATCTTCCCAACTTTTAAAACACCAATGTAATGAACAGGTCACTATTTGGCTTAAGTTTTATTTCCTATATCATTATTAATGGTAAACTTTTTTAAAAGACACTAACATAAAATATGGTAGAAAGACTAAGAGAAGCAGTGGGCTAAAAAGCATTTATTTATTAGCCAACAGAACACGGATTTCTATCAAGGAAGGATAATTCTAATGGAAACCCTGTGATGAGCAGCAGGCTATCTGTACATGATCTTAGTGTCTTCACAAATATTGGCTTTTAATTGTCAGGAGATACACAGTGACAATAAATTAAAGAAAGAAAATGGATAAAACCAGGATTTTGTAATCAAAATCAACACTCTCAAATGAGGGGCACAGAGTCATCATGTGACTCCAAGGGAAGCACAGAGAAACACTATCACTTACACAGTACTCCAAATGGAGGTCTAAAAACTGAATAATCACAAGGAAGAATCAAACTCAAATAGAAAAACATTTTATACAACAGCCGTCCCATATTTCTTCTAAATTACCAGTATTTCAGAAGACAAAAAAAAAAGGCTGAAAACTGTTCCACATTAAAAGAGACCAAAAAGACATGTTAACCAAATGAGCATTCAGTGATACTATAGCAGAAGTGGGAAATGTGACATAAAGGAAAACATTGGAATAATCAATGCTATTAAAATGGTTGGGTGGAAACTGATTAAACTGGAATGCTAACTGTAGAGAATATTGTACCAATGTTAAATTTACAAAATTTGATAGCAGAACTATGTTTGTGTAAAAACATCCTTGTTTTTAGCAAATAGACATAAAGGAGGAAATGGCAAAATGTATTTATTTAATGAATTCACAAGTGGTTCAGAATAAATAGTATGTTTTTTTATAGACATAAAAAAATAAAATGACAAAAGACATCGCGTTAAAAATCTGGTAAGAGTATGAGAGTTCTCTAAAATACTCTTGCAAATTCTCAACAAAGCCAAAATCCCATTGATGACAATATACAACAAAATGATGTGACATTATACCTCACATTTCTAAAAACACAAACTTCTCTTAAACCTGATCAGCTAGTGCTACCATGAAGAAAAACTATTGGGAGCAGAATCAAAACTGATGATAGATAAGAAAAGAAAAACAAAAGACCCCTTTGGGGGAAGAAAACAGTGAGGAATTCTCAGAAAATAAGTCAATATAATTTACACAGAAAAAGAAAAATCACTCTGAAATTAGAAAAGCCACTATGAACCATGTTGCCTAAAAGTCCAAGAAACGCATTTCACATAAAAATGAGCAGTAGAGGGCATGGTGGCGGGCACCTGTAATCCCAGCTACCTGGGAAGCTGAGGTTATGAATCACTTGAGTCTGCAAGTTCGAGACAAGCCTGAGCAACATAGCAAGACCTAGTCTCTTAAGAGAAAAAAAAAAAAAAATGAGCACTAGAAAATTAAAGATCAAATTCCGGCCGGGGACAGTGGCTCGTGCCTGTAAGCTTCAGCCTATGAAGCGGTCAGGGCTGGGGATCGCAGTTTGAGTCCCGCCTGGGGCTTTGGAACTAGCGAGACCTAGTGCCAAAAAAATAGCTGGGTGTGGTGGTGCGTGCCTGTAATCCCAGCTACCTGGGAAGCTGAGGCTGGGGATTGCTTGAGTCTGTGGTACCCCAGGCAATGAGAGCCTGCGGTTCCACGGGCAAAAATAGCAAGACCTAGCCTCAAAAAAAAAAAAAAAAGTTGAATATAGGTATAAAACATACACACAGACATCCCAACCTGAACCTATTGATTATACAAGTGTCTAGAGGACAAAAAGGAACAGCACAATGCTTAAAACTAAATAAAAACAAGTCTGAAAAGAAAAAAGCCAAGGCTTAAACATGGGGAAAACACTCAATACTTGGGAATATTAATTCATGCAACCCACACTGAGACATTTTCTAGTAAAGAATCAGGACTTTAGCCGGGCACGGTGGCTCGTGCTTGTAAGCTTCAGCCTATGAAGCGGCTAAGGCTAGGGATCGCTGTTTGAGTCCCGCCAGGGGCCAGTAGTGAGACCTAGTTCCAAAAAAAATAGCTGGGTGTGGTGGCGCACGCCTGTAATCCCAGCTACCTGGGAAGCAGAGGCTGGGGATTGCTTGAGTCTGTGGTATGCCAGGCAACGAGAACCTGGGGTCCCATGGGCAAAAAAAGCGAGACCTAGTCTCAAAAAAAAAAAAAAGTGTAATAAAGACTCATGTATCTACCACTCAGACTTAAATGCTTGTATTTTCTTCTCTTTTTATTAAGAAATAAGATATTTTATGTAGGCCGGGCACGGTGGCTGGTGCTTGTAAGCTTCAGCCTATGAAGCGGCCGGGGATAGGGATCACGGTTCGAGTCCAGTCTGGGGCTGGTAGCAAGACCTAGTTCCAATAAAATAGCTGGGCGTGGTGGTACACGCCTGTAATCCCAGCTACCTGGGAAGCTGAGGCTGGGGATTGCTTGAGACTGTGGTACCCTGGGCAATGAGAGCCTGCGGTTCCATGGGCAAAATAGTGAGACCTAGTCTAAAAAAAAAAAAAAAAAAGAATCAGGACTTTAAAAAGAACACATCCACTGGGCATAGAGGCAGAAATTAAAAGACTTTAAAAGGGAATGAACGATAAAGTTCATCATCCTTTCATGATGAAAGCCCTGGAAAAAATTGATATAAAAGTAACACACCTTAACATAATTAAAGCTATATACGACAGACCCACAGCAAATATCATCCTCAAATGGGGAAAAACTGAAACCATTCTAATTAAAGTCTGGAACCAGGCAAGGATGCCCACTCTCTCCACTCCTTTTCAATATAGTTCTGGAAGTCCTATCTAGGGCAATAAGGCAAGAGAAAGACATAAAAGAAATCTGAATGGGGAACGAAGAAAAAAAAGTTATCATTACGGGGATGATATTATATTCTATGTAGAGAACCCAGAAAAATTGACAGAAAAGCTGATTGAAATAATAAACGGATTCAGTAAGGTTGGTGGATACAAAATTAACACACAAAAATCAACATCATTCATATATGCAAAGAATCAATCAGAAGAAGAATTTAAAAAAAATACCCCATTTACCATTGCACCAAAGAAAATAAAAAACTTGGGAATTAATCTAACAAAAGATGTAAAAGACCTATACATAGAAAACTCTAAAACATTCTTAAAAGAAATAGAAGATGATGTTAAAAAATGGAAAGACATTCCCTGTTCATGGATTGGAAAAATCAACATTATCAAAATGGCCATACTACCAAAGGCAATCTACAGATTCAATGCAATTCCAATAAAGGTCCCAATGACATATTTTAAAGAGATAGAAAAAAATCACTGAAATTCATATGGACCGACAAAAGACCCCGAATAGCCAAAACCCTTTTGACAAACAGAAGAGAGAATGGAGGTATTACTATTCCAGACTTCGAACTATACTACAAAGTCATAATACTTAAAACAGCATGGTACTGGTACAAAAACAGACAAACAAATCAATGGATCAGAATCGAATACCCAGAAATAAAACCACACATATACGGTCAACTAATTTTTGACAAAGGGGCAAAAAACACACCCTGGAACAAGGATACCCTCTTCAGTAAATGGTGCTGGGGAAACTGGATCAAAACTTGTAAAAAAAAATGGACCAGGACAACACCCTCACACCCTGTATAAAAGTTAACTCAAAATGGATAAAGGACCTGGAAGTGAGACCTGAAACCATAAAATACATAGAAGAAAACCTGGGCAAAGCCCTTCATGAATTTCACCTTAGAAATCCATTTGGGGAAACAACTATGGCCAGCAAAAAAATGAAGGAAAACAAACAGCTGGGACTATATAAAACCAAAAAGTTTGTGTTCAGCAAAAGAGACAATAAACAAAACAAAAAGAAACCCAACCGACTGGGAGAAAATTTTTGCCCTCCAGACAAGTGACAAGGGTCTGATAACAAAGATCCACAAAGAGCTCCTACAGCTCAACAAAAACAAAGCAAAGAACCCACTCAAAAAATGGGGAGAAGAACTAAAAAGGCACTTCACCAAAGAGGAGATACAGATGGCTAATAGGCATATGAAAAAATGTTCCACTTCACTAATAATCAGGGAAATGCAAATTAAAACCACACTGAGATACCATCTTACACCAGTAAGAATGGCCCATGTAAATAAGACAGACAACAACAAATGTTGGCGCGGATGTGGAGAAAAAGGAACTCTCTCGTACACTGCTGGAGGGAGTGCAAACTGGTCCAGCCACTATGGAAGACTGTGTGGAGGGCCCTCAAACAATTGAAAATGGACTTAACATTTGACCCAGCAATCCCACTACTAGGAATCTACCCAGAGGACATGAAAACATTAATTCAAAAGAAATCTGAACGTGCATGTTCATTGCTGTTTACAATTGCCAAGATTTGGAAACAAACCAAATGCCCCAAAACAGATGATTGACAAAAAAAATGTGGTACATATACACAATGGAATACTATGCATCAATCAAGGAGGACAAACACATGACATTCGCAGCAATCTGGATGGAACTAAAAAGACTCTTGTTAGCAGAAATAAGTCAAAAAGAAAAAGAGAAGTACAGGCTGGTCTCACTTATATGATGGATATAGGGAAAAACAAATGAATAAGAAAGAATGAAAACAACCAATGGGACTGAACCATAGAGCGAAAGCAGAGGAGGGGGAAGAAGGTGGGGAGGTGAAGAGCTAAAAAGATCACGATGGTTAACAAATGTTAGTGAATTGGGAAAGCCCCATGGTATACAATAATGGAATAAAGTAATATAAATATAAATATATATGCAATTTTTTTAATTTAAATTAAATTTAAGAAAAAAAAAAAAAAAGGACAGGGTTATTAGGGAATTGAGAAAGAAAAAGAGAGCCATCTGCATAGTGCCAGACAGGCAGGAGAGCTGCTTCTCCCCAGCATAGAAATTATACTGATTCCTTTTTTTTCTTAATTTATTTTTTTATATATTTGTTTCACATCTTTGCATTCCCTGGGGACCACCCACCACCTTCTCTCCCTGACCACTCCCTCCCATCTCCACCCCTCTTAACCCCCCCACATACTCATCCCTTTTATGGAATTTTCATGTACATGTCTATGGCCTAAATTGTCAACCGGAATAAACTTTATAATAATATAATAGATAGACAAATAAATAAATAAATGAATGAATGAATGAATGAATGAATGAATAAAAGGGAATGAAATTAGATTATCAATAAACCTGTCAAAAACAGTGCTTTATGCAAAAATAATAATACTAATAAAGACAGCCAAAAGAACTGACTTTATAACTCAACCATAAACTGTCACCAACTTTAAAGGTAGCAGGGAATATTATTCTTATGAGCCTCTCCTGAGATATCAACAATCATTTTAAACAATCGACTACAGGCATTGACTTTAATACTAACATTTACTAAGCATACACTTACTGTAAAAAAAAAAAATGATGGCTAAAAGAAGTATACTATACAATATAATATAGAATGCTGATATAACATAACTGTTTAAAAATGAGGGGGTGGGAATCTCTGCAAATTCCTAAAGGGACATGTCAGCTAATACACATGCCATGGGTGCCAGAGGCTGTGCATTAAAGTAGTGCAGCACCAACCTATCCCTCAGACTGTTTCTGGCTACATCACTTTTTCCCTTTAGAGCCTCTATCAGGTAAAATAGTAAGACTATCATGGGGGAAAACCAAGTAGAAAGCAGATAACAAGTCCAGCAGTAATCAATTTATTCCAAATAATCAAAACCCCTGACTGTGTACTAAACAGAATGACAACTGACAGTGGTTCACTGTCAAAGAGACACATTACAAGACAGCAGACAATAAAAACAAGGAGGCATGCCGGGCACAGTGGTTCATGCCTGTAAGCTTCAGCCTATGAAGTGGCTGGGGCTAGGGATCGTGGTTCAAGTCCCGTTCGGGGCAACACAGCAAGCTCTAGTCCCAAAAAATAGCTGGGCGTGGTGGCACGCACCTGTAATCTCAGCTACCTGGGAAGCTGAGGTTGGGGACTGCTCGAGTCTGTGGTACCATGGCCAATGGGAGCCTGCAGTTCCACGAGCAAAAACAGCAAGATCCAGTCTCAAAAAAAAAAAAAAAAAAAAACCAAGGAGGCATGAGATCCCGGTTGCATAAAATGATTACACACAGTCCTCAGGTCCAGACAGTAATACACATATAATATTACCAAGTGAAAACCTATCGCCCTGCGTTTGAACTGCTATGTTCATTTTTGAGGCACTTTACCTAAAGAAAAATAACTTTCATTACTCTTACCCACTGAAGACTTCTATAAACAATGGTCAGCATGGTAACAATAACTATCAAGCATAAACTAAGGTCTCAATACTATTTCCCACTAAAATAAACTAGAACTACTTATATCAGTGGCTGATTCCAGGTACAAAGGGAGAAATGAACAAGGTAAGTTTGTCATATCTTGTCATACTAGTTAGTGAAAAAATTATTAAAGATTACTAGGACCAAATGAAAAAGTGCTCAGGAGGCAAATTGAGACAATTCATGGTAAAAATGGGATCATCTGAAGTTGAGAAGGTGAAATAACTGAATACCGTCAAAGGTTTAAATCCCTATGTTCAAAATGGTATTTTAAAAATATTATTTATGGTTGGAGGACAGTAGGTAATCAATGAAATTAAAAACTGATATACATACTTTTCAAAGGTGCTATTGTCATGAAAACCAAGGAGACTGTCTCAAATTAGAAAAAAGTAAACATGCCAGGCATGGTGGCACATGCCTGTAGACAGCAGCCTAAGAAGCTGCTGCAGGGGCCAGGGATTGCAGTTCAAGTCCCGCCTGGGGCATGCAGCGAGACCTAGTCCCAAAAAAATAGCTAGGCGTGGTGCCAAGCACCTGTAATCCCAGCTACCTGGGGAGCTGAGGCTGGGGATTGCATGAGTCTGTGGTACCCTGGGCAATGTTCCACAGGCAAAAATAGTGAGACCTAGTCTTAAAAAGAAAGAAAGAAAAGAAAAAAGTAAACATTCATGACAACTAATCTGACCGGATATGAGAACAGAGAAGGAACATTAGTGGAAAATTAGTGAAATCCAAATAAAATCCCTAGTTAATATTCATCAGTATTATCTTGTCTTGATAATGATTAGGTGAGACAGATTAGCAACAAGAGTGGCACATTTTAAACATTCTGACATTTTAAAAATATTTTTAGGAAACAAGTTTTTTACCACAAAGATCAGGTAACAAAGATGACGCCTGTAAAACCAAATATTCACTATATATGCCGGGCACAGTGCCTCATGCCTGTAAGCTTCTGCCTATGAAGCAACTGGGGCTAGGGATCGCAGCTCGAGTCCCACTCAGGGCAACACAGCAAGACCTAATCCCAAAAATTGGATGGGCATGGTGGCCCACGCCTATAATCCCAGCTACCTGGGAAGCTGAGGCTGGGGGTTGCTTGAGTCCGCGGTAGCCCAGGCAAAGTGAGCCTGCGGTTTCACAGGCAAAAATAGTGAGACCTCAAAAAAAAAAAATCACTATGTAATTTTTCACAGAAAAAATTAGCCAAGGGTTGGTGTAAAATGTTAACATTAATGAAGCTAGGTGTATGTTTCGGAAGTTACTATCATTTTCACTATTTTTGCAAATTTTGAAATGATTCCAAATTGTGGTCTCAAACAAAAGGTTTTTTGTTGTTTCTTTTTACTTAAGTTTTAGTTGTATAGTTTTATATATCTGTATATAAAGCATTATAAACACTACTGAAAGTCTAGGGGTTTTTTGTTTTGTTTGTCTGTTTTAAGACTAGGTCTCGCTATGTTGCACGAGGTACCACAGACTCAAGCAATCCCTAGTCTCACTCAGCCTCCCAGGTAGCTGGAATTACAGGCGCACCACCACGTCCAGCTATTTTTTGAGACTATGTCTCACTATGTTGCCAATGTCAAACCCGCACTCAAGCAATTCCTAGTCTCGACCTCCTTTTGTAGGCTGGCATTAAAGGCGTGCACCACCGTAACCTGGCCCCTTGAAAGTCTAGCATTTTGTTTTTTGAAAGTCTACTTTTCATCCAATACCAGACGTACTTGTTTTTTTCTCTGCCCCCTATTCTCCCTTATCTTCTGGTAGGTATCAATCTGTCATTAGCCAAATAATGTTTAAAGAAATCAGTAAATAGTAAAACTGAAGCATTTATCCTATCAAAGAAATGTAAATAAAGACTCAAGCATTTATTTATCCTAGATTAAGGAAAGCATCTTTTACATAAACATTCCAGGTAACAAGTGAGAATTAAATGATGTTTTTAATTGTTACTCTAATAGGTTTGTGTGGTATTTCACTATGGCTTTAACATGAACATTTAATTAAATACTGAATGACTTAACAAAGTTAAGCATATTTTCCAGTATTTATTTCCCAGTCATATGTCTTCACTAGTGAGGTATCTATTCAAGTATTTTAACCATTACTGCTAGCTTTGAAAGTTCATCACATGTTCTAGATAAAGTCCTTTTTTCAGAAATATGCTTTGCAAAGACTTTCTCTTATTTATTTTTTTTTTTTTGAGACTAGGTCTCACTTTTTTTTACTCATGGAACCACAGGCTCACGGTGCCCAGGGTACCACGGACTCAAGTAACACCCAGCTTCAGCTTCCCAGGTAGCTGGGATTACAGGTGTGCGCCACCAAACCTAGCTATTTTTTGGGACTAGGTCTCGTTCTGCTGCCCCAAGCAGGACTTGATCCGCCACCCCTAGCCCCAGCAGTTTCATAGGCTGAAGCTTACAGGCACGAGCCACCATGCCCGGCCTTTCTCCTATTCTTTGGCTTACGTTTACATTCTCTAGCAGTATCTTTTGAAGGCAGGAATTTTTACTGATGAAGCCCAATTTACCCACTTATTCTTTTATGTCATAATTTTGCTACCCCACCTAAAAAATCTTTGACTAGCACACAATAATAAATTCTTTCATACTTCCTTGATGATTTTATAACTTTATGATTCATTTTAAGTTAATTTTTTACACGAAGATACAACTTTTGTTGGCTTTATGTTTTTTACACAGAATATCCATTGTTTCTCTATACATTTGCTAAAAGGGTTATCCTATTCCCACTATATTGCCTGCTGTTTCTGTCAAAAGTCACAGTCCACAAGTGCATGGGTTTATTTCTATTCTGATCATTATCTGTTGGCTTACTTTTACATCAATCAGAAAGACTAACTAGAGTAAGCCTATGGATGAGGATTTGGTACAGAAAACTAAACATTACAAAACAGCAGTGAAACATACATGTGCCAGCCCACCTACTCAAAAGGAAAAAATGTGTATATGTACATAGTATACAGACATGAAAAATGCACAGCAGCTTTATTTGGAATTATGCAAAACTGTAAATACCACAAAGGTATACAAGTAAAATATTCAACTGAACAATAAACTTCTGAGGCAAAAATATGGATGAATCTAAATATGCTTTTTTTTTTTTTTTTTGAGACAAGGTCTCGCTATGTTGCCCAAGGTCCCACAGACTCAAGTGATCCCAGCCTCAGTCTCCCAGGTAGCTGGGATTACAGGCACCCGCCACCACACCCTACTGGTTTTTTCGAAACTAGGTCTCACTATGTTCCCCGGGGTAGTCTGGAACCCACGAACAAGTAATCCCTGGCCTCTTCACCTCCCAGCGCTTGGATTACAGATACGTGCCACCATGCTGAGCAATATAAACATGCTTAGTAAAAGGGGCTAGACCAAAAGAAAGTATATATTGTATAACATCATTTATAGGAAAATAAAAACTAATCTAGTAATAGAAAAGTCATTTGTCATTAGTACCTGGAGGAGCAGGGAAGATATATAAAGGTACCAAGGAAACTTTCGAGAATAAAGGATATGTTCACTATTTGATTTGTGTGATGGCATCAAAGTTGCATACAGACATAAAAAATTATCAAATTGTATACTTCAAATATGAATATTATTCTACATCAATTAGACACAATTATATATATACAATTATACACTACTTAAAAACTAAAACCAGCCAGGTGTGGTGGCACACACCTGTAATCCTAGCTATTTGGGAGGCTGAGGCTAGGGGTCACTTGAGTCCATGAACAATACAGAGACAACCCTGGACAATACAGCGAGACCTAGTCTCAAAAAAAAAAAAAAAAAGGAAAGAAACTAAAATCACTGCCATTTTGTAAGCTAAATTAATTTATCTAGATGCCAAGTTATCAAAATAACTAGTTACTGATTTACATCTGATTTACATCTTAAACTGTTAGTAACAACACATAACAAAAGGAGAAATAATCGGACTTCCTGATAAAAGAATTCAAACGTAGCAAATATGAATCTGATCAAAGGTGAAATTAGTAAGAAACATAACACAGGAACATTATGAGCTTCTGCAAACTAGAGAGAAAACTATCTTTACAGTATAAAAGTAAAGAGAAAACTATATTTACAGTATAAAAATGCAACAATTGCTGGGTGTCCTGGTGCGCGTCTATAATCCAACTGCTGGGAAGGAAGCAAGAGGCCCTGGATCACTTGAGTTCGCTGTTTCAACTACCCTGGGCAACATAGCGAGGCTTGGGCTAAAAAAAGCTGCCAGTCACAGTGGCGAGCACCTATAATCCCAGTTACCTGGGAGGCTGAGACTGGGGGTCACTTGAATCCGCAGGATTGGGACTACCCCAGGCAACAAAGCGAGACCTAGTCTCCAAAAAATAAAAAATAAAATAATTAAATTAAATTAAAATGCAACAATAAGGGTATATAGGTTGTTAGTGTGGCGGCCCTGAAAAGGAAGGGACGTAAGGAAGTTTTTTTTTCCTTTCTGTCACATTATCCTTATATACTGAGGCAACTGATTACATGTGCAAGAACTACAAAACAAAGTCCACATCAGAGTTACAGGAAACCCAAGATTGTCTAATGTGAAAAAAGACACAGGAAAAGAATGCTAAGTGGTGAAAACAGCCAATAGTTCATAAAGAAGATCTCCAGAACTCTAATGCAAGCAGGATGTCTACATCAAGCAAACAAAATAAAATGAGCAGAACTTCAAGATTAGAGTAATAATATCTTGATACACAGGTAAATGCATCAGACAAAAAATTATTTTATATATACTTAAAATATAAAAGCATTATCAAAAAAAAGAAAAAATAATACAGCAGGGGAGTATAAGGGGGTGGCACACGCCTGTAATCCCAGCTACCTGGGAGGTTGGGCCTAGGGATCACTTGAGTCGGCGGATTAGAGACAACCCCCAGCAACATTGTGAGACCTAGTCTCTAAAAGAATAAAAAAAGAATAAAATGTGCATATACAAAACTCTAGCTAGCAGAATGCATGCTAAAGATTTCAGGGGTACTGAATTTAACTGTAATATGCATCCAAGAAAAAATAAGATGGAGCTGGGCACGGTTGCTCGTGCCTGTAAGCTTCAGCCTATGAAGCGGCCGGGGCTAGGGATTGCGGTTCGAGTTCCACCTGGGGCCCATAGCGAGACCTAGTTTCAAAAAAATAGCTGGGTATGGTGGTATGCGCTTATAATCCCAGCTACCTAGGAAGCTGAAGTTGGAGATTGCTTGAGTCTGTGGTACCCCGGGCAACGTGAGCCTGCAGTTCCATGGGCAAAAATAGCAAGACCTAGTCTCAAAAAAATAATAATATAATAAGATGGACTAATGGGTGGCTTTATCAGATGTGATAAAGCAAATATAATAACTCAGTAACAGCATGAGTAAAACTCTTTGGAATTTTATCTTTGATCACTCCATTTAAAAAAAATGTATTAGGAGAAAAATTTTTCAGCAGATTCAGAAAAGCTCAGTGGAAGGTCAAAAAGAGAAAGCAAAAGAAAATAAGGGAAGGAGGGAAAAACAAATATTAATTTAAACAAGAACTAAAAGGCAGCTCTTCTGCCTCCCTGTAGTTGCAAACCTCTTTTAACAAACCTGTGCCTTCTAGGGGCAGTTCTTTCTGCCCACTGTGTCTATACTAGTATCCTTTCCTCCCCTACCCTTTCTTAATAATAAGCCTACCATTCTGGATGTAAATAAATAAAAATTAAAAATAAACAGGAGCTAGAGAAGATGAACTATGATTATTCAATTACTTACTATATATGTACAAAAGAATGTGCCTGACTCAATAAAACATTTCAAGACAGAAAACATGGTATATATAACAGTCAGAATATAACACAGGCCAGTGCTAGGGGTTCTGGCTATGATAGTTTTCAAGAAAAGAATAACATCAATTAAAACCAATGTGGCAGGAAGATTCACTAACAGCAGTCCTTAAGATAGCAATGTTCAAATTGACAACCTGTGAGAACTGAGTGTTTTTTCAAAATGTCCACCAGTTGCAGAATTAATCTCCCTATTCATGCTATTAAAATATAAACTATCAATTAAGAAAGCAATCTATTGGCATTTTTATTGTAGATTATAAGCAAAACGGATAATAATAAGAGCATTTTTTTACTGACAGGATGGAGCTGTTTCTGTATTTTACACTTTTATGTTTCTGTATTTTCACTTTGATACTGTTTGATCCACCCATTCCTAACCATAAAGTCACTATTCACTCCTATATATAAGGTAAATACCAACTACTAACTTACTCAGACAACCTTTTCTGCTTAGGTACTATGACTTAAATATCCATTTATTTCTTTTCAGTGATATCATCTGATATATTCTGAAAAGAGTACAGACCAGATAGGTATAGCTTCCAAAAGCACAAAGGACGCTCTTAAAGCATTTAACAAGTTCAATAATCAACACTTTTAAATGTTTATTTTTGCCTTTGCTGACTACCTCGGTCAAGAAGAAAATTACTTCAAATATTCAATGAACAAAGCACAACACAAAGTATGAGAGGCCATGCTGAGTACCAGGAAGAGTTGAGGGTCTGACCAGCTTTTGCAGTAAGAGCAAAAGGCAAAATCAAGGTTAAACAAGGATAGAACACCCATCTCTACGATAAACATTAGTGACATCAACCGCAGCTTTACTTTCTTCTTCTGAATCTCCCCTTATCTTACAATAAGCTAAATTACACTGAAGAATGTGTTTTCTAAAGGAAACAAACGGTTTCTGTTGGAAAATTTGGGAACTAATAAAGGACTATTTTTTTAATCACCCTTATGTCTACCACCCAAACATATTGTATAGTGATGGGAGAACTTTGGGGTATACAACAATGTGAAAAAATATATACGTAATCAATAAAAAGAATTTTTTTTTGCTCTACTAGTCTTGCTCTACTAGTCTTTGTTCTTAAATGTTTAAGAACTGTGCTATAATTTTGTATATTTTCTTAAGTGACCAGGAACCTGCATTTTCCATCCTCTCAACTATTTAAACAACATTTTATAACTTATATGGAAAATACAACACATGTAAAGATTACCACATTCTGATCACAATTTTATGTAATTTCTCATTCCTTAGAACCAGCCTGCAAGGTAAGTATCATACTCCATTTTACACTTTTAAAAAACACATTTACTTGGGAGGCTGAGGCTAGTAATCACTTGAGTCCACAGGATAGGGATTACCCCGGTCCTAGTCTCAAAAAAAAAACATAATAGGCCGGGCATGAACATCATCTGTGTATTAGATAACGAGTTGATTCTCTGACTTATACTTGTACCACGATTAAATAAAAGTAGTTGACTGTTTGAAAAAATATGCAGTAAGCAGGGTATGGTAGCACGCTACTATAATTCAAGCACAGGGAGCCAAGATGCTTGGGATCACTTTGAGTGCAGGTTCAAGATTACACCGGGCAACCTAGTGAAACCTAGTCTCAAAAAAAAAAGCAATAATGTATTGAAGGGTAAAGAAGCACCCACCATATATGTAATTCATTCTCGAAGATTTCATCTTCTCCTTTGTAGGAAGGAGGATAAACCAAATAAAAGCATTTAATAGCTGAGGGATGACGGATATTCAGGACTTATATAACTAGTCTTAAAACATTTTCCCTAATTCTCAATATATACTTCTTAAAAACCAAGATTCAAAGACACTTAAGGAATTCAGGGCACAAACACAGTTTTATTCAGATTCAAAAGAGCTCACTGTGTTCTCTTACAGAGTGCTGCCTTAATAGAAAATGTTAGAACCCTTCTACCAATGGAGACTTAGAATTGGGGAAATACACATCTTTGAGAAAGCCTCTGACCCCCAGTTTAAGGGTGCCTCCTTAAGAAATTCCCAGAATGGAATTAAAAGATAAACGAACCTAAACAATTTTTCTAAAACACCCTATCACCTTTTTGAGAAATTTTCACAAAACTTTTATTTAAAAAAATAGGAATCTAAGGATCCAGAAATTCTTCCACAATTCACTTTTTCCCTCTAATTAGAGAAAATAAATCATCTCTAAAAGATCTATGAAAAAAAACTACTGGTGACAAACTTTGGAAGAGAACCTTTTCCTCCTCCAGCCTAAGGACATTTGACTCTCTAGAATAGCAACCCAAAGACTTTATTTGGGAGGAAGATGGAGACAGTTTACATTGCCCTCCTACAAAAAATGATGTTTGATCTTTATTGATTTGATTTAAAACTGTCCTTAATTTATATTTCTTTTTTCTTTTTTTTTTTTTTTAAGAGATTAGGTCTCACTATTTTTGCCAGTGGAACCATAGGCTTAAGTTGCCCGGGGTACCATAGACTCAAGTAATCCCCAGCCTCAGTTTCCCAGGTAGCTGGGATTATAGGCGCACATCACAAAGTCCAGCTATATTTTTGAGGGACTAGGTCTTGCTACATGCCCCCAGTGGGACTCAAACCACAATCCCTATCCCCCACCATGGCTTGGTAGGCTGCCGCTTACAGGCATGCGCCACCATGTAAGTCATATTCTTATATATTTCCTGCCCATCTAAAGGAGGGCAAATCTAAACATTCCACTATTTCCCAATAACAGAATCTTTTTGTGATCAGTGGTAAATAAATACTTAATAATGAAAATGTATGTAAGAGGAAGTACTGGCTAAGAGGTTTATATCTACTGAAAGCAGCAAAACTTAAAGCTAACCTTACTGGGCCAGGCGTGGTGGTGCATGCCTGTAGGTGGCAGCCTAGGAAGCAGTGGCAGGGGCCAGGGATCACAGTTCGAGTCCCGCCCGGGACACATAGGGAGACCTAGTCCCCAAAAAAATAGCTGGGCGTGGTGCATGTACCTGTAATCCCAGCTACTTGGAAAGCTGAAGCTGGGGATTGCTTGAGTCTGTGGTACCCCGGGCAACGTGAGCCTGTGGTTCAGCAGGCAAAAACAGCAAGACCTAGTCTCAAAAAAAAAAGCTAACCTAGTTACACTGAAAAATGTAACATAACAAGTAAATATATTCCATTCTCAGAGTCCTGGAACATCAACAAGCATGCATAATTATAAAGTATCTATAATTAACTATTAAAATATAGTAAAATCATTAATCTGAAATTATGATTGAATGGATAAGGTTTATTTACTTACTCCCATACGGCCTATTTAAAACAATTTGCCAATGTAGTAAACAAGAACTCAATTTTATACTAGGTACTTGCATAGCATTTTACTGAAGCATTTTAAGAAGAGCAGTAAATATATTTACAAGTTTTACAATATAAGTAACAATTTATACAAATGAATTACATAAATGAAAAGCCATCCTAAGATTAAAACACTCTTTCCAGATATTTCTCTGTTTCAGAATATTACTTCTTTGTGTATTTTAAATTTTCAAATTACATTCCAGGGACATATCTACATTTATAACAAAGAAAAGGAGATGGCCTGGAGGTTAATAAATTGACAGAGTAAGTTCAGTTTTTTGTTTGTTTGTTTGTTTGTTTGTTTGTTTGTTTGTTTGTTTGTTTTGAGACTAGGTCTCACTATTTTTGCCCGTGGAACCGCAGGCTCCCATTGCCCATGGTGCCACAGACTCAAGCAATCCCCAGCCTCAGCTTCCCAGGTAGCTAGGATTATAGGCAGGCGCCACCATGCCCAGCTATTTTTTGGGACTAGGTCCCGCTATGTTGCCCCAGGCGGGACTCGAACTGTGATCCCCAGACCCAGCTGCGACTCCATAAGCTGTTGGCTACAGGTATGCGCCACTGTGCCTGGCTAGAATAAGTTCAGTGTTAAACAGTTAAAGAACAACACTCAACAGTACCTAAGACAGCACTTACCGTATACAATCTACTCTTTTAAAACAAAGTTCAAAATCCCAAGACTTCCCACCAAGGAGAACATTAAAGCATATGGCTACCTCAATTCCCCTAATTCTAAACAAGCAAACAAGAGTTTCACAAAAACTTACCTGTACTATTTGTTTCTGCAGTTGTGTCGCCTGTGTTGCTGAAATCTGTGCTTTTTCCCGAGCACCTCGGGAACGGTCACTGTTTACTGTAGTCATCATATACAGTATATACAAAATAATGTATGTACAAAATAGAAAATCTGCAAGAAAGCAGGCATGGTAAGCAAAACTTGCATATCATAGTAAGAGCCAAACATAGAATTCAGGAATAAGGAAGAAGTATGAGAAAAAAAACCCTAAAAGTTCTTTGAAGTACAAATTCTCAAAAAATAGGATTTCAGATTTTCCTGGCAGTTCTTATGCCAATTTCATATGTGCTAAAAGTTTATGGTTTACAATTTATCAATTCAAAACAAAAATCTCAAAACATCACCAATCTTTACCAGAAAATATTTTAGCATTTTATGTAGTCACTACTAACATACAGATCTCCCTCTTCCCAGTTAAATGGTTCCCATTTAAACCAAAAGGGAACACTGCACCCTAAATAGATTTTTAAGTGGCAATAATCCAATTCAAAATGATGTAATGTGATATCCAAGAACAAAGGATACCTAGAGACAAAAACCACCTATAAACAATAAATCTTCCAAAGAGACAGAAACAATTATGCATAAATTTCCTTTATTAACAAATATTAACAGATTAGCTACTAAATGAAAAGTATATAAATATGCCATCAAAACATGATTATAACAATGAATATATTTCACCCACCAAAGTTGCTACTAAAACTTAAAAAATTTAGAAAATACCAAGTTTTGGCAAGCATAGAGAAAAACTGGAATCTTGTATATATATCTATCTATCTGACAAGAATATAAAATGGTGCAGTCATATGGAAAAGAATATTGCAGTCCCACAGGGGAAAAAAGTCAAAAATAGAATTATCAGATGAGCGGGCAATTTCACTCAAAAGAAATGAAATAGTCTCAAAGTGTGTTCCCAGTGGAATACAAGAACCATTATTCACAATAACTTTAAAAAAAAAAAAAAGCAGTCGGGTGGCAGCCTAGGAAGCCATGGCCGGGGCCAGGGATCGCGGTTCGAGTACCGCTGGGGGCACGCAGAGAGACCTAGTCCCAAAAAAATAGCTGGGCATGGTGGCGCACGCCTGTAATCCCAGCTACCTAGGAAAGTGAGGCTGGGGATTACTTGAGTCTCTGGCACCCCGGGCAATGTGACCCTGCGGTTCCACCAGCAAAAATAGCGACACCTAAGCTGGGTATGGTGGCTCATGCCTGTAAGCTTCAGCCTATGAGGTGGCTGAGGCTAGGGATCGCAGTTCAAGTCCCACCAGTCTGCGGTTCCATGGGCAAATAGCGAGACCTAGTCTCAAAAAAAAAAAAAGCAACCCAAGTTTCCATTAACAGGTGAATGGACAAGTACATGGAATATTATTTAGTCTTTAAAAGTTTGGGAAGATGAGAGTTCTGAGAATGGATGATGGTGATGGTCACAGTCACACGAACATATTTAATTTTGGAGAAATTTTATGCTCTGGCTATTTTACTACAATTTTTAAAACCAGTACAGCCGGGCATGGTGGCTCGTGCCTGTAAGCATCAGCCTATGAAGCAGCCTGGGCTAGGGATCGCGGTTTGAGTCCCACCTGAGGCCCATAGTGAGTCCTAGTTCCAAAAAAATAGCTGGGTGTGGTGGTGCGCGCCTATAATCCCAGCTACCAGGGAAGCTGAGGCTGGGGATCACTTGAGTCTGTGGTACCCCAGGCAACGAGAGCCTGCGGTTCCACCGGCAAAAACAGCGAGACCTAGTCTCAAAAAAATAAATAAGTAAATAAAATAAAAAAATAAAGTACAGTGATACCTTAAAAGCTAAACTAACCTAGATTACACTAGCATTTGCACTTGGTCAAAGAATAAACAAATGCGAAAACAAAAACTAATTATGTTCACATATGCAAATCTCATAAATTCAGGAAATTCCTGAACCAAAAAGAGTAAGCCAAGAAGTGGCTGTCCATATTTGATAGCATGATTATCTTCCAAAATACAGCCACAGCATACTATTTTCCCTTTGTCATCCTCTCGAAGAAAGGGCAAAAGCTAAATACCCAATTTGTTGACCTTATAATTTAGGATGCATGCATGAGCCATTTTCTGTTTTTTCTTTTTCTTTTTTTTGGATACTGGGTCTCGCTATTTTTGCCCATGGAAATGCAGGCTTACACTGCCCGGACTCAAGCAATCCCCAGCCTCAGCTTCCCAGGTAGCTGGAAATACAGGCATGCACCACCACACCCAGCTATTTTTGGGGAATAGGTCTCCCTTTGTTGCCCTGAGCAGAACTCAAACCACAATCTCTAGCCCCAGTCGCTTCATAGGCTGAAGCTTACAGGCACGAGCCACCATACCCGGCTACATGAGCCATTTTCCTTGAAAATCTTCTTAGTATTCACAACTTCATCATTCACAGACTACCCAAATTTGAAATAAACCAAATGTACTTCAAAGAGAATAATAATTTGTACCATACAACTGAATACAGTTCAACAATAAAAAAGAATCAATTATTGATGTATACAATATGGATGAATCACTAAAACACTATGCTAAATACAAAGAAGTCAGGTTCAAAGGCTGCATACTCTATGATTTCATTTTTATGACATCATGGAAAAGACAAAATTATAGAGACAAAAATAGATTAGTGGCTGCCAAAGACTGGTGGATAACAAGGACAGAGGGAAGTCCCCAAAATGACAGTAAAGAAAAATCAACATGACAGCTGTGAAGGCTTACAGAGCAACCAAATCTAATCAGAGCACTACAAAAGGGTTGCCAAATAGATATCTCCAAGAAAATGTTTTTGATCATCCTAAGAAGTTAATCTGCACATATGAAATAAGTTACAAAGATATCATTCAGGCCAGGCATGGTGGCGCATGCCCGTAGGTGGCAGCCTAGGAAGCCACGGCCAGGGCCAGGGATCATGGTTTAAGTCTCGCTGGGGGCACAAAGCGAGACCTAGTTCCAAAAAAAATAGCTGGGTGTGGTGGCACACGTCTGTAATCCCAGCTACCTGGGAAGCTGAGGCTGGGATTGCTTGAGTCTGTGGTACCCCAGGCAACGGGAGCCTGCAGTCTCACAGGCAAAAATAGCGAGACCCAGTCTCAAAAAAAAAAAAAGATATTCATGGGAACATTGACATATTAGCAACTGTAAAAATGATAACTTAAGTCTCCCCTTCACTACCACCAAAGGACAATGGCTCAATTGTAAAATTTATATGCTTTATATGTAGTAGTAAGAACAATGAATACTAATCTGATCAAAAAATTATTATGCAATACTGGAGGATAAAAGAAGAAAATATAAATTGAGGGGAAAAGTGAAGGAGGAGAGCAAAAACAGAAGAAACATCTAGCCGGGCGTAGTGCTGTGCACCTTCAATCCCAGCTACCTGGGAGACTGAGGCTGAGGATCACTTGAGTACACGGGTTCAAGACAACCCCAGGCAACATAGCAAGACCTGGTCTCCACAAAATAAAAACAAGAAGAAACATCAAAGAGTGAAAAATGACTGCCTCTTGAGAATTAGATTCAGAAATAATTCAGAACAGGGTAAAGGATTAACTATTGTGAATTGTAGAACTGGTTGCAGAACAACAATTTTTATTTAAATTTACTATATACTTAACAATAGTCTGACTGTTTAAAGTGCATTACTATTCTTTTCTTTTCTTTTTTTTGGGGGGGAAAACTATGTCTTGCTATTTTTGCCTGTAGAACCGCAGGCTCACATTGCCTGGGGTACCAGAGACTCAAGCAATCCCCAAGCCTCAGCTTCCCAAGTAGCTGGGATTACAGGCGCACGCCACCACACCCATCTATTTTTGGGGGAAATAGGTCTCATGACATGCCCCTGGAGGGACTCCAACCATAATCCCTGGCCCCGGCTACAGCTTCCTAGGTTGCCGCTTACAGGCATGCGCCACCATGCCCAGCCTGCATTACTAAACTTTGTAATTCCTATAGAACTTGGCATAATCACCATTTTAAGTCTCAGAAATAAAATCTCAGAAAGGCTCTACACAGACCAATGACATGTAATATGAGTCTTCACTTATCTGCTGAGGTTACAAATCAAAGTGGGCACCAAGTTAACTGAAGCCTTCCTAATCCTAAACTGGCAAAACAGTGTGAGGCTAGAAGAGACAATTATTACTTATGAAAACATAAGCCACAGAGTATCCAGTTTTAGTCTCCAAGTCACAAGACCTGTGACTAAAGATACATCACAAATACAGCCCATTTGTAGCATGCCTCACCATCACCTAACTTCTCCACCATCACCTAACTTCTCCTGATGGCCGCACACTCAGCAATCAACGTTGAAAATAACATGGGGCCGGCACGGTGCCTGTAAGCGGCAGCCTAGGAAACCATGGTGGGGACCAGGGATCGCGGTTCAAGTCCCGCTCTGGGCAACGTAGCAAGACCTAGTTCCAAAAAAAAATAGCTGGGTGTGGTGGCGCACGCCTGTAATCCTAGCGACCTGGAAAGCTGAGGCTGGGGATTGCTTGAGTCCATGGTACCCCAGGCAACGTGAGCCTGGGGTTCCACAGGCAAAAATAGCGAGACCTAGTCTCAAAAAAAAGAAAGAAAATAACATGGAAGTAAAACCCCTTGTTTTAAGACCAATAAAGAAATTACTTGAATCAAAATTCCACTGGTACACTACACAGGGAGGTCACTAGTGACTATTGCCCACATGCTTTTAGTGTCCTAATAAGAAGGAAAGCCAAGGTGAGGAGACAGTAAGTAAACTGTACTTGTAAGGGTGGTATGGAGAAGATGATACAGAATATCAAAGTAGAATTTTGCAAGGAGGAAATATACCAAGAAAAAAAGTCTAATATACTGTAAGCTCCATAAGAACAGTGATTCTAGCTGCCCTTGTCACCTTTGTTCTACAGGGCCTAACATGGGATATGTGCTTTATTACATAATTTTTGAATTGATAAACTTAAGAGATAACTGAGATAATAAATTGAGATAACAAAAAAGGGAAATGATTCATTTGAATAGAAATAGAGATCCATTTCTCTCCCAAATTCAGCAGCATGAAGGTCAGATGTGGCAAGTTAAATTTTTAAATTAGCCGGGCACTGTGGTGCATGCCTGGAAACCCTGCTGGGAGGCTGAGGCCAGGGATCGATGAGTCCACAAATTCAAGACTACCCCAGGCAATATAGCAAGACCTAGTCTCTTTTTTTTTTTTTTTTTTTCTCATTCATGAGATATTTATTAAAATAACACATTTAGGGAAAAAAATCAATACAATGTATACATCATTACTGAAAAATGTATACCATTATACAAAAAAGGATTTTTATTTTGGAAAATGATTCCTAATTTATGTCAAGTTTTACTTTCAGAAATAAAACCACAAAACAACACAATCTAATTCAATCTTAAAGGCTGGCATGCTGCGCAAGGAATGTTCTTATTCTTTGTAGAAGTTCCTTCTTTACACTGTCAGGTACCAGGGCTCTGCCTTTTGGTGTGATTTCAGCCACCAAGTCATCAACAGTAACGTGTTCTAGTCCTTTTTCTTTAATTACCTCTTATGCAAAAGCAAAAAACAAATCATATCATTTAAAATCATTATCTTTACAGTGTGCTTTCAATTGATCTTTCCAGCCACATTCAATTAATTTAGCTCTCAGCAACTCTTTGAGGCGTTCTCTTTCTCCAGTTTCTATCAACTTTTGGTTAATCGCTGCTCTCATCTGTGCATCTTTGTTCATCTTGCTAACCACCATCACCGCGGGCGAGGGCCGTCCCTTCCCAGCGACGAAATGACCCTTGCGCTGACGACCGTTACCTACCACACTCTTCGGCTGCCCAAGACCTAGTCTCTTTTAAAAAAATTTTTTTAATTAAATTAGAAGAAATAGTCGATGGAGTTTGTTGTATCAATCTTTGCTTTTTCAGTACAAAAAAACAAAACATCTCCAGAGAACAAGTATTATATGTGTAGGGGGATAGAGGAATGTTAAGACAATGGCAAAGGTTCATAACAGCTAGTAAGATGAAGGAGAGCAAGCCCTGTGCAAACAAGCAAAAAGTATTAATAAATGACTGAGGACTCTAAGTGAAAGCAGAATTCTAGAAATATTTCGTGATACTTATTTACAGGCTACCATGAAAACAACTGAAAATGTCAAAAATTCAGGATCACAACTTAAATGAATACTCAAGGGAGATGTGGGCTAAGGTGAACAGATCCAAATTTAAATTTTCTACAAGATTAAAAAAAAAAGTACTCCAATTTTAGTACTCTATTGTCTTCTTAGCTGCCCCTAGGTGCTAGGTCCTTCCAAGGAAGTCAAATAGAGGTAAGGACCTCATTTTATCAGCCCAGGAGCAATAGTCCTTTACCCAGCACTCCCCCCTACCCACAGCTCCCCTGCATCTAGTTGGCCCTCATGTGCATCACAAGAGGAAAGTGACCATCACAGCGGATAACATCAAAGTCCTCATTAATGCCAGGGATGTCTTCCCTGGATTGTTTGCAAAGCCGCCAGCAGCCATCACTACACTTCATGTGCAACGAAGGAGAGTGTGCAATGCAGGAGATGGGGACAAGGCCCCAGCAGCAGGAGCTGCCCCAGCAGGAAGGCCTGCCTTCCCACTGCTGCCACTATAGCTAAGCTGAAACAAAGAAGAATCTGAGGAGTTGCTGTCATGCTTTGTTGTTATTTTTGACTAATAAAGCTCTTTTGCAAGATGCTCAATAAAAATCTGTACTCTTAAAAAAGAGAAAGACTCCATTTCTTCAAGGCAATATCACCAAATGAGTAGTTGTTCCTGTCTACCTCTGACACTGGGGCCTTTCCCATAAGCTTTTAAAACATGGATATTTGCCGGGCACGGTGGCTCGTGCTTGTAAGCTTCAGCCTATGAAGTGGCCTGGGCTTAGGGATCGCAGTTCGAGTCCCGCCTGGGACCCGTAGCGAGACCTAGTTCCAAAAAATAGCTGAGCGTGGTGGTGCGCGCCTGTAATCCCAGTTACCTGGGAAGTTGAAGCTGAGGATTGCTTGAGTCCGTGGTACCCCAGGCAACGAGAGCCTGCGGTTCCACGGGCAAAAATAGTGAGACCTAGTCTCAAAAAAAAAAAAAAAATGGATATTTGAAAACATCCCTCCCTGAAGTATGCTGCCGAGTTTATTACAATCCTGGCTGCCAGGTTTATATTTTAAAACGTCAATAAAGGTAAAAATACTTAAAATTCTTTAATCAAAGTTGTGCTTCATCTTAGTGAGATAACTTAAGCCTCCGGATCATTAAGTACTTAGACAATTTGATTAAAATACACACACACACACACACACACACATATATATATATACACACTTACCTCAGAAAGATGCCTATTTACACAAAATTCTGCCTGAAATTTTAAGGAGATTTACATCTCCTATACTCCTCTCCTAAGCTCATCCTTAGGCATTCCCACTTCAACCCTTCATCACGCATATCAAAAAACTCTGCTCTGTGAATTCAGTGATACTCTAAAATAACTCAAAGCTTATATGGGTAGCCCTGATGGTGCAAAATTAAAAATACACCCACTAATTTGATCATGAAACAAAATCTGTTAAGTCGTACACTTTTTTAAATGGTCTCTCTGCTCCTCTAAAGAAAAGGCACCTATGTCTGTGGAACATTAGGGGAACAAGTAGGGAAAAAACTCATATACTCTAACACTTAATAAACTTACCAAGTTACCCATGTCCTTTCTGGAGAAACTGACTAGGTTCTGTTAAGTCTATTAATACTGTACAAACACAGAGAAAACTAATCTAGCTGCAGACATCCAGGAGAGCAAAGGAATAAATAATGGTACTGGGTACACTCAACACATGGGTAGGACCGGAAGACCAAATGGTTGAAACTGCAAGAGACAAGGCTGAACAACTGTGGTGACCTGTCACAGAGCTCCACCTACAATGTAACGGGGGAGCCAGAGGTGTGTGCAATATGAGCGAAGCTCCCTTGCTCTCTAACAACAGGAGAGGAAAGTCACATAGGTATGGCTGCGGCCCCGTGGCAGAACTGTAAACCAGGAGAAAGGAGAGGAACTGAACTAACCACCTACTGGTGTCTGTTCCACCAGGGAATGTACTGTCAGTGACTGGAAGTTGAGTTGCCAAGCCAGGATACCAGACCTATATGGGGCAGAAGGAGCACCAAGGGACAGACCCAAGAAAAGGGGACAGACAATACGACTGTCATATCCACCATAGGAAACGCAGCAACAAAGGAGCCTGGAGAACCACACCACACACCTGCCCTATGAGAGGTTCCTGCCATGCCAGGCCTGACAGAAAACCCTGGAGATGCTACCAGCCTGGACTGCTGCATTCCAGAGGCATAGGTTTTCACCCAGGAAAGATGATATTACTTCAGGAAAAAGACCAGTGAGCAAGCATCAAGCAATGACTTACAGTGAGAGAGAAGTTGAAGTAACAGGAGGGGGAAGAAGGAGACAGAGGGTGGTATAGAGGGCCATAAAGGAACTAGTAACTATACAAATATGGCCAATGTATAAATAAATAAATAAATAAATAAATAAAGAACATTTCAACCATTAGTATAAATAAGGTAATTTAAAAAAAAAAAAGATCATATAAACCAAATTATTTAATGATAATATTAAAGATATGCTATTTTAGGTGAAAATAATTAGTGGGAAAATCTTACCTCCAAATTACACTGAAGAGCAATAATTGGAAATAAAACTAACCCTCTATGACCTACAAAAAAGGCTGCTTGTATCAACTGGCCTAAATATGACACATGAAACAATGATGTATTTCATATGAAAACAATTTTTTTTAATTTGCGCATACTACTTCATGACAAGAAGAAAAATTTCTTTGTACCTATTTAGGAAGACATTAATTAGTATTATTTTGGCAATCACAATATATACAAATATCAAATAATTGTGTTGTATCCCTTTGTCAATTGCACCTCGCTTAAAAATTCTTAATTTGGTGGGATCTATATACTGAAAATCAAAATTAAAACTGGAATCTAAGCCGGGCACGGTGGCTCGTGCTTGTAAGCTTCAGCCTATGAAGCGGCCGGGGCTAGGGCGTTTCGAGTCCCGCCTGGGGCCGTAGCGAGAACTAGTTCCAAAAAAAATAGCTGGGTGTGGTGGCTCATGCCTGTAATCCCAGCTACCTGGGAAGCTGAGGCTGGGGATTGCTTGAGCCTGTGGTACCCCAGGCAACGAGAGCCTGCGGTTCCACAGGCAAAAATAGCAAGACCTAGTCTCAAAAAAAAAAAAAAAAAACTGGAATCTAACACTACCATTTACAAGATGATTCCACGGATGAGATGTCCAGCACACTATACTGCCCTGATTACTCCAATCCATCTGCTTTTAGGCTGTACTATATAATCTCCTCAGGAAAACCAAAGAGTTTACTATCTGTCAGTCTTCTCACTCTCAGGGTTCTGTTTGCTTGTTGTTTAACCAGATTTCTCTCTTTCTGATGCCAAAACGTAAACTAGGAAAAGCATTATGTATGAAACCAACATTTTTCAAAAAGAATTACAAACCTATTAAGAACATGGCATCTAACTTGCTATTACTGTTTCAAAAGCTACTTTAAGACATCAGAACTTGCAAAATACTGTGAGACTTCAAATCCAAGTGGGAGAGGAATTAGAAAACAGCAAAACAGAAATCCAGTTCTAACAACAAAATCTGAAATAATCTATCAAGAATAGCTGATAGAGAATATATGGCAAGGTGAAGTTATATTTAGGAAGGTTGATTACATTTCTTATACATACATGTAAAAAAAAGTTTAAAAATACATTTTAGTAACAATATTTACAAACAGAAATCAATAAAGTAATACCACTGAGGAACAATTTTCTATTTTTTTTTTTTTTTTTGAGAGTAGGTCTCACCATTTTTGCCTGTGGAACCGCAGGCTCACATTGCCCAGGGTACCACAGACTCAAGCAATCCCCAGCCTCAGCTTTCCAGGTAGCTGGGATTACAGGTGTGTGCCACTGTGCCCAGCTACTTTTGGAACTATGTATCGCCACATGCCCCCGGTGGGATTCGAACCACCATCCCTGGCCCTGGCCCCCAGCTTCTTCAGCTGCCACTTACAGGCATGTGCCACCATACCCAGCCAGAAACAATATTCTTTTGGACAAGGAAAATTCCTCATTCATGTCTGAAGAATTCCCCACTGCCTATTAAAGTGGTATGTGTGTAAACAAGCAAGCAAGCATGCATCTCCGTATATGTTTAACTCTATCCGTATAATAAATTATTATTTCCCTCAGCCCTGAACTTCACTAACAAACTCCTGGAAAGGTTACATTCTGGGTCTGTAAGAGGTGCTTCCCAACAACAACAAAAAATGCAGAATAGAAAAAATTTTTAAAAAAAATACAGAGTACAAAAGATAAGGTCATGGACTGAAACCAGGAATAATGGTATCATCCTTATGAGTTTAGAGACAATTTTGAAGTGCCTTGTTTTCCAAATATATGATTTACAAGAATGAAGAGTTTTAATTAAAACTGTCACTGAGAGAAATGATAGAAAGGGCTGAGCCAAGAGAAATAATGACAAAATATCCCTACCACCCCCAAAGTATGGAATGACTTATTTGGCAGACAATGAGTCATTAGAAAGGCTTGCCTGGAATCCATGGTATAGGGGAAAAACCTCTTTTAATAAAAATTCCAGCATATCACTGCTGCATTATAACCCAAAGAAAAGCAAGAAACACTTTAGATGTGGGGTAAATTAATACATCAAAGAAATAAGGGCCAGGCACGGTGGCTCGTGCCTGTAAGCTTCAGCCTATGAAGCGGCTGGGGCTAGGGATCACGGTTCGAGTCCCACTAGGGGCAACACAGTGAGACCTAGTCCCAAAAAATAGCTGGGTGTGGTGGCACGTGCCTGTAATCCCTGCTACCTGGGAAGCTGAGGCTGAGGATTGCTTGGGTCTGTGGTACCCCAGGCCACATGAGTGAGCCTGAGGTTCCATGGGCAAAAATAGTGAGACCTAGTCTCAAAAAAAAAAAAAAAAA
>PVHY01011655.1:0-47148 GCA_004024945.1 Uropsilus gracilis | reverse complement strand
GGGGAGGTGGTGGGTGACCCCCAGGGATTGAAATGATGTGAAATATAGATAAATAAATTAAAAAAAAAAAGAAAGAGGTGGAGCCAGGATGTGAGAACAGCAATCGCACTTTGGGCTCCCTCACCCTAAGCTAATGGCTGGAAGAAAATTCAAAGCCTCTTCAGAATCAACCAACCCTGATCCATGAAGAAGTAATGGTAATGAATAAAAGTTGATGTGTCTGTGAGGAAATGAAAATGACAGACTTCTGATGTCTACTGCTGACCAGAAGAGTTATAGAAGATCAAAACAATGAGCATTCAACCAAGAGTCTTGCAAGCAGTTGGAATAATGTTTCACTATCTTATTGTCTTGCCTCCCTTGATGTAAAGTCGACAGTCTCTGAGTCAGAACAAATGAGAACATTTGAGACTTCATGACCTACACATGAAAACCAGAAACCCTTGTTCAAAAGTAATGTTCCACACAATTATGATGAACTAATCTATGACAAAGGAGCAAAGACTGTACTTTGTAAAAAGGAAATTTATTTCATCTGATGTTGGGAAAATTGGACAGCTGCATGGAAAAAAATTGAAACTAAGCCCTCTTATTTAATTTCACACACACCTTAAAATGGTTTAGAAACTTGACTGTAAGACCTGAAACCATAATATTCATAGAAGAAATTTTATATTGCTGAACTTCAACCTCAGAGATATATTTGGGGCTCATCTCCAGTGGCAGAGGAAGCAAGAACAAAAATGAACAAATAAGACTATATTAAACTAAAAAAAAATTTGTACAGCAAAAGAAATCACAAAAGGGCAAAAACTAAAAAGGCAAACTATGAATTGGGGGAAGATATTTGCACATCACAAGTCCAACAGGGGTTAATTCCCCAAATTTATAAAGAACTTATACAACTCAACAACAACAAAATAAACAACCCAATCAAAAAATGGCCAAAGCCTCCACATGAGTGACAAGGGTTTAAATACGAAGATCCACAAGGAACTCACACAACTAAACAAAAGCAAAACAAAAAGCCCAATCAAAAAATGGAGAGAAGAACTAAAAAGACACTTCTCCAAAGAGGAAATACAAATGGCCAACAGGCACATGAAAATGTTGCTAGTAATAAGGGAAATGCAAATCAAAACCACAATGAGATACCACCTTACACCAGTAAGAATGGCCCACATTCAAAGAATGGGCAACAACTGATGGCGAGGATGTGGAGAGAAAGGAACACTACTACACTGCTGGTGGGAATGTAAACTAGTTCAACCACCATGGAAAGCTGTGTGGAGGATGCTCAAGTTAATGAAAATGGAACTACCATTTGACCCAGCAATTGCTCTCTTGGGAATCTACCCAAAAGAGACCTCAATGTGGGTACAAAGGGACACCTGTGCTCGGATGTTTACTGCAGCACAATTTATAACTGCAAGGTCATGGAAGCAACCTAAATGCCCCCAAACAGATGACTGGATGAAAAAAATGTGGTATATATACACGATGGAATATTACTCATCAATTCAAAATGACAACCGATGATTTTATAACAACATGGATGTACTTAGAAGAAATCATATTAGCAGAAACAAGTCATAAAGAAAAAGACAGAAACCAAATTTGTGGGAGCTGACCTGAAATGGGGGGCCCATGGGTGAAAGCACCCATGGGCGAAGCTCTCTGCCCCCACAGGAGGGGGTGTTTTTGGGAGCTGACCTTCACAGGGGACCTTTAGGGCGCTGCTCCCAGACCCCAGGCAGGGGAGTTGTTGAGGTCATCCTCTGATTTACTAAACAATTCTAAGTAGCCCTGTGGTCAGAGTATTTCCATAAAAATGAGAGAGCAAATCCTATTTACCTTGGTGGAGTCTCAGTGAAGGATAACAAAAGATTGTTTTGGAATGCTTTTGGGAACATTATGTTGTTAGTTAAAATGTTTAAGTTACACCTAAGATAAATCTGCAATCTGTTGATATGCTAATTGCATATACTCATAGAATGCTGATGTAATCGCCTAAAACACTATATATATCCACGAAAGCCTCAAATAAATCGCAGCAGATTCATCACCCCTTGAGTGTGTGTCTGTTCGCCAATCGCCGGCCCTGTGTCTTTCCTGCCCAGCTGAACTCTGGTTCTCCGCGGCCTGCACCCTTGCCCGGCCGGTCGGCAGCACCAAATGGTTTCATTAATATATGGGATATAGTGAAAAAATAAACAAAAGACTTGAGGAAAAGTCAAAACAAGCTAAGCACCAAACTGAAGTACACAACTTTGAGCAGGAGGAAAAGGGGGGGGGGATGGTGGGGAGGGTGAGGGGGGTAAACCCCTGGGATTACAGTGTTGTGAAATTTATATATATAAAAAAAGGGCAAAGGACCCAAACAGATACTCTCTAAAGAAGAAACACAGATGGCTCACAGTCACATGAAAAAGTGCTTATCATCTCTTATTATAAGGGAAATGCAAATTCAAATGACAAGGCGATAACTACCTTCCACCTGTTAGAATGGTCACCACCAAGGCAATAAGAGATGGAAGGTGCCGGTGAAGCTGTGGTGAAAAGGGAAACTTGTGCTCTATTGGTGGGGATATAAATTGGTCAAAATTCTGTGGAAAATAATATGGCAGTTTACTAAAAAATTAAAAATAGATCTACTTTACAACCCAGCAGTTCTACTGCTATATACCTAAAGGAAATGAAAACAGATCTTGAAGAAACATATACACCTTCGTTTACCGGAATGTTATTCACAATAGACAAACTACAGAAATAACCTAAGTGCCCATCAATGGGTGAATAGTTAAAAATGTGTAGTATATGCATACAATGGAATATTATTCAGCATAGTTTTTTGATCATAATAATACCAGTGTGATGACCAGGAAGGTAGGAGGCATTGTAGCTCTTGGTCTCCAAGCCCCAAGGCTTGACTGTTGGGGTGTCTGCATCTTGGACTTTCACATCTCTTTGTCCTTCACAGGAGTGTTTGTACAAGGGCCTGTTGCTGCTTCTCTGTCTCACCTTCCCATGTGAGATGGGGAAGTCCAAAAGTGGGTGTTACACCACTGCTTTGACCTGGTAGGACCTCTGGGAGTGATGAGAGTTAAGTATCAAATCCTGGGCAGGGAGTCTTGACCCACATCCTATTCTGTGTCCATCTTCATCTCTTGATTTCAGTTTACTCATTAAAAAATGCAACTAAGAATAACCAGTTAAAAAAAGAATCTGCATTTCTTGGAGATTATGTAACATTGATTCCTATAGTGTCTATGTAATCATCTGTCTCTGGATGATTTTATTGGGACTATTCACATGGATATTTGCTTTGACCTCAGCATGTTACTTTAATCCAGTTATCCTGTCTGATGATTCACTTGACTGCCTTAGATGTCTCTCTCTGCATTGAACTGAGAATCTGACAGCAAAGGCAGATGATAATGTAAACTATGAGTTTACAACATTCTGTCATCTGAAAAAGGTTCTAAGTCTGCTCCCTTGTGCTCACTTTTGTCCATATGTTTTGTCATTACCCATATGCCCTGCATTTGTCTTGAAAGATCAAATAAGACAGCATCAATAGGATGCATTTTATAACCTTAATTTTGCAAAGGCAGCTACAAAGTGACTTCATTATCCTATAAAACTGCTTATGCCTCAGAATTCTCCACCAGGTGGAAGTGCTGTACCTGTTTTAGCTATGAAAACACATTTCCAGAGATTTGTACAATAAGGTCTTTTCTACCCACTTGCTGCTTCCTCGATTTTCTTTTTCTACGTCTCTTTCCAACTTGGAACAAATGCTGCAATCTTCCAACTCACAGCACTCCTGGGAAAAGAAAAGGATAAGTTTTTATCCAAGTGACTTGAATATAACAATTCATATTCTGTGTGCTAATAATGATACTTTCTCAGATATGTTTAGAGCAAATATTTATATTCTGGTTTATATTATTCATATATTCAGTACAAATTTGAAAGATTTGTATGCTTACTTGAACTTGGTTAGTTCTCCTTAGTTAAAAGACTCCAATTTAGGTAAAATACAGTAATTTATGAGATGCGTGTGTGCGTGTGTGTGTGTGTGTGTGTTGAACAGAATAAAACAGAAGACTTTGGTAGAAATCTAAGATCCACATTAAGACTTTGGTAGAAATCTAAGATCCAAAATAACCAGAAAGGGGATCTGTCTTGAAGGTGGTACCATTGGGAAGGTGCATAAAGCAATCCCAACAGGGGTGTGGGGATTGTAATAAGGACTTACAGGTGGGGAATAAAACGGGCAATGGAGAAGTTGAGGCAATGGCCTAGTGAGTTTGCTCTTTAAAGGGATGAGCAGGACTTTATTTCCACAGCATATGCAACAGAGCCTCAGTTTCCCCCAGAAACCCTGGCTCATCAAGGGAGGCTGCAAGGTCAGGTGCCTAGGACTCTGCAACTCATATACTCGCCATTGTATTAAGCAACTGGGTGGATTTTGTGTGTGTGTGTGTGTGTGTGTGTGTGTGTGTGTGAACTCAGCACATCCTTAGTCCCGTGTCCAGGTCACCTTCTTAGTTTTTTTTTTTTTTTTTGAGATCAGGTCTCACTGTGTTGCCTGAGGTAGTCCCAAACCCATGGACTCAAGTGATCCCTAGCTTCAGCCTCCCAGGTAGCTGCGATTACAGGTGCACACCACCATGCCCAACTATTTATTAGAGCCTAGGTCTCGCTATGTTGCTGGAGGTAGTCTTGAACCTGTGAACTCAAGCGATCCCTAGCCCCAGCCTCCCAGCTCTTGGATTACAGGAACGTGCCACCGTGCACAGCACACCTTCTTAGGTTTTCAAGACTGGAGTGTAGATGAGCAGTAAAAGGTGTGGCACAGAAAAGATGGAACATGGATGCGCATGAAGGTGGAGGTTAGATTGGGGGGAATGCCATGTGCTAATAAACTTTGAATTACTACTAATGTTGAACTGGTTCATAAATTCCCTAAGTGGTGATTGATAATGGAGGTGATGGCAGTGCTGACAGGTGTAGTGAAGTGTTGGGAACTGTGTGTGCTCTCATTACTGGCCTGCTTTGATAAAGCTTCTGAAGGATTGCTTAATTGGAAAATAATACCACCTTCAGATGGAGTAGGTTTGACCAAGACTTGAGCAGTTTCAGGGGAAACTCCTGTGTTGTTTGTTGGTGATTATAAAAGTTGGATGTGCTGGGCACTGTGGCTCGTGCCTGTAAGCTTTAGCCTATGAAGCAGCTGGGGCTAGGGGTCACAATTCGAGTCCCGCTTGGGGCAACACAGCAAGACCTAGTTCCAAAAAATAGCTGGGCATTGGTGGCTCATGCCTATAATCCCAGCTACCTGGGAAGCTGAGGCTGGGGATTGTTTGAGTCTGTGGTACCCTGGGCAACGTGAGCCTGCAGTTCCATGGGCAAAAATAGCGAGACCTAGTCTCAAAAAAAAAAATATATATATAAAAGTTGGATGTAAAAAAAACTCAGTGCCACAGTGCACAGAGAGAGGCTGTGAGCCACTTCTGCTGGGTGACTCAACAATAATTCTTACCCTCCCCCTGGGGACTGCTGGATCACATCGTGGCTGGCCCTTGATAGTTAAGGAGTAGTAAAGTCAAGGTAAGGAGAGTTCTGGATAAAGGACAGTAGTTGGCTAAGAGCAAACTGGTCAGCATGACAATGATCTCTGGAAGTATCACTGACAGGTTTTCCAGTGTAGTTTTTCAGTGACTTCAAGTCTTCCTTATTGATCATTACATATGTAATGAATTTTCAGTTGTTTTTTTATAAATTCCAGTGTGCTGAAACAAACTAAATTCCAACAATTGGTAGATTCCTGAAATAAGTTTTGGAAGTCTACAACAAAGTGCTATGGTATGTTCTAGAGTTCTTAAAAACATTGCTGGGATATTTAAATACATCAACAAGATCAGAAAGAATAGACACCATTCTGCTCACAATAGTTGTCTTCTTCATGTCATTTAGGTTTCTGCTGAAATGTTTCCCTCAGAGAATCCTTCCCTAAGTACTCTGTTTAAAAATACAACACCCTCCTTCCCTATCCCCTTGTCTTGCTTTATATTTCCTCCTGGCTTTTTTTTTTTTAAAGGGCATTGTTTGTTTTTGTCTCTGTGTAGTGTCATCCCTTTCTGGGCTTTGTGACTACAGAGAGGCAGGGACTTTGGCTTTCTTCTGTCCTACTGTATCCCTAGTGCCCAACACAAGGAATTGAGTTCAGAAAATATTTGTGATGCTGATGAGTGGATACGTGAATGAGCAAAATTACATAAATGGAAAATGCTTCCAGTACAGGGGTACTTTTGGATCAGAGTTAGGTTTATGATTCATCTGGTTTTGTCTGCTAATTAAGCAGGATCCCAAAGTTGACTATGGGAAAGATTTTCTGAACATACAAGAACTCATTCCTGTTTTGAATTCTATCCAGCTGGGGTACTAAATATGTGCCACCCACTGTGATACCCAGTTGAAACTGAGGATCTGAGTCCTTGTCACAGAAATGTCCTTGCATGAATTTGGAGATGTTTTGAGAATGATTGTAAGAGGCAGCTGGTGCCCCACTTCCTGCAGGATGGAGTTATTAAGGCTGGTTTCCCTCAAGTGACAGAGCAACTCTGATTCCAACCATAGGATCCACTCTGGGTGTTCCTGGTTCTTAAGCTTTATTCAGTGTGGTGCCTCAGGCCAGCCAACTTCATGTATCTGTTTCATTGCCCCAAACATCAAGGGAAATTAATGCTTCTTGGCATCTGAATGATGTTATATAGAGTAATTGGTTCATGTTTCAAATTGTTTCACTTTTATTAAGTATTATTTTGAAATAGACGCCTTCAAAGATTTAGGGAAAGGCACACGTCAAAAATGCTAAGCTTATAATGTGTCTCCTTATTCATTTACACCCCTCTGGCGTGGGCCTGCCCACTGAGGTTATTTAGTCAGCAGTTTGTTGAGCTTTCACTGGGTGCAGTTCACTGCTGATTAATGTCCAGAAAAAAAGAGGGTGAAGGCTTTTCATGACTTACAAAAGGATCTGTTTGTTCTGAGGGGCTTTCTCTGGAGTGGAACCAGCCATGCTCAGCAGTGAATACATCTGATTGTTTGAAATTGTTTGGGGCTTGCTAATGGAGTCTTAGAGTTCGTTTATTTTGAAGGGACAGATCCTAGAGTCCATTTCTAGCACTGGCTTCACAAAAACCTTGAGTAACTTCCTTGTCCTACAGTCTGAGATATCTAGAGAGAATTGAGGACAAAAGACTATTCCTTACTAGATCAGGATTTATTTGCTTTATGCAAATAAATATCTGTGGGCCAGAGAAGGTTCTTGGGGATTTTGATTCATGTCCTCCTTTCCAACAAAACCATTATTTCTGGTTTAGTGAATCTTTGTTTTCTTAACTTCCCTAGTAAAACATACCAAATTAAGCATTTTTGATAGGCATTTTCAGCTTGCTAGAGAACTATAACTGTGACAGGCATTTAAACTCAGAAAACTTCTTTTTGTAATTCCTTTAAGAAGTCAAACTGATACAGGGTAGTGATGCAGTTAAAAATTGCATTGGTGCCAAAATACCCTGGTGGATGGAGTCTGAGAGAAAGACCCCCCCCACTCAAGAGAGAGAAAGTGGAAGCGGGAAGAGAAGGCAGATAAAAAGGGAGGAGTGAGGAGATAGAGGGAAGAGGAAGGAGACGAGAATGGCCAAATGAGAGAAGAGGCCCACATGGCCTGACCAGGGAAAACCCCCTGGAAGAGAGAGTTGGTGGTAGCAAGGAGCCATGGTGGCTGGCAGAAGAGCAGCTGATGTGGAAAGTGTGGCACTGCAGCAAGGTAGCACAGCGAGCTGGTACCTGGAGATGGTCAGGGATTTGGAAAGCTGATTTGGGATCAGCATTTGTTGAAGAAGTTTGAAGAGCCTTGGAGAAATGGAGCAGCTCGAAACACTGGAGAAGAGAGAAGACACTGGACAAAGACTGAACTTTGCAGAGTGCCTGCCTCAGGTTTGGAGGGGCAAAGGGGCATCATCTTGGACAGGTGTCTTTGAGGCCTTTGGGGCTGGGAATGGTGATTGGGGTAAGATGTGGCTTTGAGAACTTTTTGTTTTCCCTATTGAATTCCCTTGTAAATAAAACTGCATTTTTGACTGTTCCATGTGAATGATGCGGACCTGTAGTTTGTTGGTTAGAGGCTCCTGCACTTTTTAGACCCAATATCAAAAGCATGCATAGTATAAATCAGAGTAAGGTTTTTTTTTTCCCTAGGGATTTCCCAGATTAGGCTTGGGTAAACTTTCAAACATATAACATGTGTCCGGGGGACTTCTGTTGCCCATGCATATCACTAGTATTGTGTAAACCACTTGTCAAAACTCAAGTTTGAAATTGCATTTCTGACCTCCTTAAGAGGATAGGAAGACAGCAGAAAATCATAATCATCATGATATCTAATACTTACAAGACACAGCGATCAAGTTTTATTCATTTTATCTTCACAATAAAGTCTCTGTGAGGCAGTTACTATTAATGGCCACCGGTCACAGAGGAATACACAAAGAATCAGTTAGGAGAGGCAACTTGCCCAGCGTGATACTGTAATGAGAGGAAGAACTGGGAGTTGAACCCATCCACCTGACTTTGGAGCCTAAAGCTTTCAAAAACTATGTATATGTAGATCCCCTCACTGCTTTTATTTTTTGGGAAATGAATGTCAAAGAAGACTTAAGAATGACAATATTAAAACTTTACTTATGAAGGGCAGAGATGGGGCAACTGAAAGCTACTTAATGTGTACCCTACACAGTGTGAATTTTTGCTGTACCAAAATGAAATGTTAAAATGTTATTTACTTTAGATGAATAATGAAACCTGAAAGGCAAATCAAAGAAAGAAAATAAAAGGATACTCACAACAGCTCCATGGCCTTACAGAACTCTGTTTAAGATGGCATCTGATTTTCATGAGCCTCTCTTCCCTGTTTGCCACTCTGACTCAAAGGCACCCAGTCATATACTTCATGGTGCTGTTGAGGTGGCTAAAGTCTACACACACTTCTTTTTCTACACTGAGTCATAAATAGTAATGCTCAGAAAATAGCATATTTGGACTTGTGGTGGTGGAGGTTCTGGGGACTTTGGATAGTATCTAGAGTGAGGACAGTAGCCCAAGAAGTGTGTCCACGGAGCTCAACAAGTGGGGCAAAAGTAAACAGATGTTCAGACATGTGCTCATGTACTTCATAGATTCAGCTTATCAGTGTTGGAAATAGAAAAAAAGGTGACAGAGATGAACTGGAATACATGAATGATGCCTAATAAATCACTAGGTGATTTACTGGAAACTGAGCAAATTATCCTGCGTCTCCATTTCTGTCTTGAAAAGACCTGGCACCATGGGAAGGAAGATGATGTGAAACTAGCTCAAGGGGGTTATTTGGAACAACAGGAATGCTGGTAGCTTGCTTAAATAATTTACAACAGTTCCTGATGCATAAACAATGAATTCAGACACACTACTGGCAGTGGAGCTCAGCATACTTTATCCCATCAGGGAAGGACCTGAAAGGGCTCTTCCTGCAGATAGCAGTCTGTAATGATGACCTCTGATCAGGGGACCAGGAGGCAGGAAATTGTATGTAGTATATTTAATGAATGGGGGAAATGTGAGATAGATGCTGGGCGCAAGTCAATAGCTTTTGATAAGATTAAATGGAAGTAAGAAAATTTTTTCACAATCTTCAACATAGCATATCAGTAACAGTAGCTCATCCAGTGGCTAAGATACTCTTCTCTCTGCCAATCATTTCATTTTAATTATTATGTATGAGACCACACTTCAGGACTCATTCTGATCTAGTAGGCAAACATGGAGGCATTAGATGGTGACATTGACATGGTCACCTGTGTCAATCCTGGGCCATACGGGAAGCATTTATTTGCTCTGTGTACCTATGCCTTCTCTGCAAATAGCTTTTGTCCTCATTCCTGCAATTCATTCTTGCAAAGCTTGCTGAGTGCCTTCTGATGCAGGAAAACCCGCTAAGCAACAGCAAAGGATACAACAAATGAACAAAAGAAAACTGCAAGAAAGAAAAAGAAATCAAGATACAATCCCAATATTTGAAGAGCGTTGTAGAAGAAATATTAATAAAATGCGATGTTTCTCACATTTCTGGCCCAGAAATACTTCTTTAAGTTTCTATTTAACTTATTAGTATAATTTGTGCCATTTATCTTCTCAAGGAAAAAAATGTACTGGAACTATCCACTAATAAGACCTTTCATTGGCAAAGTCCTTGGACAGAGCCAGTACTTTGAACTTTAGTCTTTTTAAATTTTATTTAACTCTAAATAACACTTTGCTTTCCTCTTTATGCACATCTGTTTATGGTGTACTATGTTAGTTGAAAGTACTTTCCATAGTCACCTGCAATATGACTGAAGGTCTTTTCAGAGATGTCTAGATGATTTTCTCCCGGTTGCTTTTTCTCTTCTACTTAAATGACATTGCCCAAACTTACAAGGTGCTAAGGCATCACATAACTGTTTTAAAGTAATAGTAATAATTGGGGCAGGCTTTCAGAATTAAGCACATGAAACACTTTTATGATTTAAATAGACTTTACCTAATGTAATGATAAGCATATTACATGGCACAGAATTGTATACTTAATTTAATATGCATTTAAAAATTTATTTCTTTTTCTTTTGTGTAAAGTCCAAACTTTTATTCTTAAAAAGATGGTTATCAAGAGCAAGTGCTTATATTGGATTACTATGTTTAAGTGAGTTAGATACAGTCTCCAGAACAAAGGAAAAAATCAAAACAGAAGAAGCCAGTTGGTATCAGAAGGAAGTTACCAAGTTGAGAAATTAGAGACTGGAGTTGGCCTTTAGGTAAAGTCATTATGAAATAAGGTTGAGAATCCAGGACTTAGAATTAGGAGAAGAATTGTAGGGTCAGAGGTGGAAGAATAAAAGAGAGAAAGCAAATCCCCAGATAAGAGTGCCTTGGACTTAAAATTACTGGTGCCCCTTTGAAGCTGTCTTGTAGGTCTTGACTAACCGGATTGTTCTGATAAACCCTTTCTCTCAGAACCTATGGTAGCAAGTGGATTCTTGTTTCTTGAGTACTTCTTGCACTGTTGGGCAGCTACCAATTGACATAGCACTCCTTTCTTGTAATTCATAAAATATTTCAGGAGGTGATGTAATGACAAAAATCACTTTCAGGTCATACAAGACCAACATGCTTTGTTAAAAGGACTGGTATTCACACAAAGTCACGCATTTGACTCCCATGAAACAAAATAGATAAAATACCATCCAGGACAATGACTGGAATTCATGGGGCCTGTCATAAGGTAGAACGTTGGTCAAGTTGGAAGATAAAATAAAAGACAGTTCTATAGAAATGTACCTTTTTGGAGTTTTCTCAGTGAGTCCTGCAAGAATGTAGAGTAGAAGAAATGTGAAGACATAGAGCAGGATCTATAGAAAGAACATAACTACCCTGCTGAACGTTGTCCCACAGGTGCTTCTAAGGTGTGCCTTGAGTGGGAAGGTCAGCGCTCAGAAATCCACGTAGCAAGGCATGAATAAACATGGCACAGACAAATGTATGACCATAGAGATGGGCTTACAGGGGAAGACGTGATACTGTTCTGTCAGTGATCCCATTGTATTGCCCTTGACCAGTTCTTCTCTTCTTCTGTGCTAGATATCTGTAGGCATGCTTTTTTCTCTATACATTTTGTATTAATTCAGTTTTGTTCTATGAATCTGCATTTGTGTGCTCATTGAGACCATGCTTTTGTTAACCTTGTTCACCTTGTGTCTTCAGTGAACAAGTAAACCTGGCACACCATGAGTGTGATAGTTATTTACAGGTGTCAGTTTAACTAGGCATGATGCCCATGATCAAATGCCGGTCTAGATGTTGTTGTGAAGGTGTTTTTTAGATGTGATTGACATTTAAACTGTTAGACTTAAAGTAGATTGCTCTTCATTATGTGAATGGGCCTCATACAATTAGTTGAAGGGCTTGAAGAAAAAGACTGCAATTCCTTAAGAATGAAGAAATTCTGTCTCTAGACTGCTTTTGGACTGCTTTTTGGACTGCTTTTTGGACTACAGCATTTTGAATTTGATGTATTCCATTTGTTGATTTTTGCTTTTGCTGTTTGTCCTTTTGGAAGTCATACAAAAAAACTTGTCAATACTGACACTGAGGATATTCTACCCTAGGTTTTCTTCTAGGAGTTTTATGGTTTTAGAACTTATATACTTTTGATCCATTTAAATTTAATTTTTCTAAGGAGTGTGACTTAAGTTCACTTTCAATTATCTGCATTTGTTTCTCCGATATTTTCAGCACCAATTGTTAAGAATACCATTAGGTATTCTTGGCTTCATTGTCAAATAGTAGTTGACCATACATGCTGTGGTTTAATAATAGAGTCTTAATTCTGTTCTATTGGACTTTTTTTTAAAAGAATGTGTGCCAATATCATACTGGTTTTAGAACTATGATTTTATAGTATAGTTTGAAATCAGGAAGTATGATATTTCTGGGTTTATTTTGTTTTTTTATGGAATGCTTCATGAATTTGTGTGTCATCCTTGCGCAGGGGCCATGCTAATCTTCTCTGTATCGTTCCAATTTTAGTATCTGTGCTGCCAAAGCGAGCACTCTGGGTTTATTTTTTTCTAAAGATTTTTTATGGTTATTTGGGGTTCTTTGTGGGTCTCCTTGAATTTTAGGGTTGTTTTTTGCTTCATAGAGATCTAATACACAGCATAATGAATAAAGACAACAATATTGAGTTATAATAATGTAAAGTGATGGAGGTACTAAATATTGCTATAGTGACAAGCATATTACAATACGTAAGTACATCAAATTAACATGTTGTATACCTAAAATTTATGTATTATATGTCAAATTTAATAATTTTTTTAAAAGTGTAAGTACAAATGTTTAAAAGAAAAACTGCGGTTTTTTTTTTTTTTTGAGACTAGGTCTCGCTATTTTTGCCTGTGGAACCACATGTTCTTGTTGCCCAGGGTACCATAGACTCAAGAAATCCCCAGCCTCAGCTTCCCAGGTAGCTGGGATTACAGGCACACGCCACCACGCCCAGCCATTTTTTTGGAACTAGGTCTTTCTACAGGCCCCCGGCGGGACTCGAACCGCGATCCCTAGCCCCGGCCGCTTCATAGGCTGAAGCTTACAGGCACGAGCCACCGTGTCCAGCCAAAAACTGCAGTATTAACTCTTCCCTGGGTATCTGTTGGTTTGCTCTGCAGATTTCATGTTTTCAGTCTGTATGACATGTATCAATGCCTTTCTATAAATTTCATTTTCTTTCCTTTTCTCCCTCTCTTCCACCTTCCTTCTTTACTCTCTATCTCTCTCTCTAAAGATATAGATAGATTTTAGGTATAGAGATATGCCTCTATATCTTTATATTTGGACAGATATCTCTATGTAGATACTTATCTACCCATCTATCTCTTGCTGATCTTGTTTTTTTCTGGAGAATGTTAATACATACAATAGATATCAATACATATTTGTGAGATGAATAAATGGGAGATAATGGGGGGATATACTCAATGCTGTTTGTTCCAAACAAGCAAGTTGTTTGGGAGTGTTGGAGCAGGATATTTAATATTAATATTATTTCATGATATTAATTATCTGAAGAACTCATGGATATACACAGTCTTTCATAGATGTTCAAAAACTTATCAGTGGATGAAAAGATATGTAATACATATAGCACATTTATTTGGCTCTTGCCATCCAACTCTGTCGGAAGCTGTGTGTGCTGTCATTATAGGCCGGCCTTGATTAAGCTGCTGAATGTTTGCTTAATTGGAATACCACCTTCAGGTGGGGGAGAGAGAGAGAGAGAGAGAGAGAGAGAGAGAGAGAGAGAGAGAGAGAGAGAGAGAGAGAGAGAGAGAGAGAGAGAGAGAGAGGCTGTGAATCACTTCTGTCTTCTGTCGGGGTCTTCTTGACTCAATCCTTACCCTCCCCCTGGGGACCCTTTGATTACATCGCAGCTGGCTCATGACACAACTCTGGTAGAGAATTCCCTTCAGACTTGGATAGCTCTTCCAAGTCACTGAAAGATAGGAGCACATATTGCAAATCAATGAGCCATGACACTTTCCGATAGCATTTTAAAGATTTAGTTCAATTTAAGAACTTTGGTAAAATGCTAGGTAAATATTTTAGTCTGCATAGACCATAGTCTCTGTTACAACTTCTCCAAAAACAGCCGTGGAAAATAAGTAAATAATCATGACTGTGTCCCGACAAACTTTATTTATAAAAATAGACAGTGGTTTGGATGAGATTCGATTCTTGCATTATAGTTTTCTAATCCCTCACTTAAATTTTTGTTGCTTGGTTTTATCTTCTACAGTTACTTTGTCTGTTTTTTATTTGATTGCACATGTGTATATTTTTAACATCATTGTTTACACTGAGGTTCTCTCACCACCTTGTCACCTGTGAACCATCCTCTTAATCTCTCATGCCCATCCCTCCCCTGATTTTAATCCTCCCTCCCTTGCTCCATGCTTAGTTCTGCTGACAGTTTGTTGGTTTTAAAATTTCTTTGTTCTTTTTGCTTGTTTGCTAGACTTTGTTTAAAAAAATTTTTTATGTATTAATTTTTTTCCTTACATCATTGTAGACCCCTAGTTATTAGGATAACTTATATAGTTATTGGGTCACCTTATGACCCGTGACCCATCACTGTCTTCCCTTGTATTCCTCCTTCCCCTGTTTTGACCTCTTCCTTTTCCTTCCTTTGCTGTATGTTTCAGTTCTATGATTGGCTTAATAGTTTTGATTATTTATTATTCTTTTGTTTGATTTATCTATATTCCACATATAAGTGAGACCATCCAGTATTTATCTTTCTCCTTCTGACTAATTTCAACTAGCATGATCCTTTCCAACTCCAACCACATTGCTGTGAATGGCATGAGTTTGTCTCTTTGATTGCTGAATAATATTCCATTGTGTATAAGATACCACATTAAAAAAAATCCATTATACTTCCTTTCTCTTGGTGTCTGATAAATCTGTTTTCTCATGCTTTTTCCTTTGTATCTCTGTCTCTTTTTCTCTTTGATTCTTTTTATGTTGGTATCTTCAAGAGTACTGACTTGTTCTCCCATTTTATCTATCCCATTTTCATGACTTTCCCCAGAATTTTTTAGCCCCTCTATTGCTCTTTTAAGGTCTTGTGTTTCCTTTAGTTCCTTTTTATTTTTTAAAATTAATTTTATTTAAAAAAATTGATTGCATATGTTTTTTATATCATTGTCTACCCCAAAGTTCTCCCATCACCTTATTATCTGTGAACCATCATCTTAATCTCTTGTGCCCATCCCTTCCCTGATTTTACCCTCCTCCCCCTCTCTTGTTCTCTGCTTTCATTCTGCTAACAGTTTTAATTTTCCTTGTCCATTTGTTTGTTTTCCCTATATCGCACATATAGGTGAGATCATCAGTGTTTCTCTTTTTCTTTCTGACTTACTTCTGTTAACATGATTCCTTCTAGGTCCATCCTTGCTATTACAAATGCATCAAAAATGTCTTTTTTGATTGTGAAATAAAGTTCCATTGTGTACCTGTATCACAACTTTCTGATTCATTTGTCTGTTTTGGGGCATTTGGGTTGTTAACATTCTGGCTATTGTAAATAGTGCTGCAATAAATATATGAGTATAGAAGTTCTTTTGGATTAGTGTTTTGGTATCCTTTGGGTAGATCCTCAGATCTGAATCAAATGGTAGTTCCATTTTCAGTAATTTGAGGGTCCTTTACACCACTTTCCATAGTGGCTGGATCCGTTTGCATTCCCATAGTTTCTTTTTAAAATATTCAATCTCAGTGAGACCATCCAGTATTTCTCTTTTTCTTTCTGGCTTATTTGCACCAGCATGAATTACTTCTAGTTCCGTCCATATTGCTGTGAATGACATGTTTGTCTTTTTTGATTGATGAATAATATTCCATTGTGTACATAAACCACAGCTTCCTTTCCCATTTGTCTATTTTGGGGCATTTGGATTGCTATTGTAAATAGTGCTGCAATAAACATCTAGGTACAGGTGACTTATATGAGGGAAAAAGGAAAAAAAAGACAAGAAAAAAAGAAAACTAACTCTCAGCAAAATTGAAGCATAGAACTACAGAGGGGAAAGGAGGGGAAAGTGGGAATGGGAGGGGTACAAAAGACTACTATGATAGTTCACGGTTGATTGGGTGGAGGGAGAACTCTGGGGGTAGATAACAATGTAAAATAAAACAATTTAAAAAATTCAGTCTCATTTGCTGCTGGTTGATTATGTTTCTCATATCAATTTTTTCTTTATCTTTATTTCTCTTAAATTTTTGTGCATTTTCATTATGGCAGTCTTGAATCTTTATCTGACAAGAAGAGAAATTCTTATGGTTGTGGTTGGCTTCTGGAGTGTTTAGTGTTGTATTGTTTCCATAAGGGCTTGTTTGAACATATTTCTTCTTTGTTAACTTTTGGGTTTGCTCTATGTGTTGAGCCACTGTGGCATTTATACTATCATGTTTATTGGATGAATCTTCAGATCATGGATGAATCTGTCTTGTGCCTGAGCAGCTGTGGTTGTCTGCTGCGATGGGCAGTGTTCTCCTGTATCTCCAAAGGCTTGGGGGTCATGGGGCTGATGGGGTTTGAATCCAGAGATTTACTCTCCTCCAACTTATGCATGTGTCTGCCTGAAGCTTTGTCTTATTCAACCAATCTATTTACACTTATTTTCAAAAGTGATATGTTTAGATTTCATTTCCATCATGGATTTTGATTTCCCATTTTTTAAGGTTTCTATATTTTTATGTGAAAAATACTTTCCTTGCTTGCCTTTTTTTTTTTTGAGACTAGGTTTCACTATTTTTGCCCATGGAACGGCAGGCTCTCGTTGCCCGGGGGTACCACAGACTCAAGTGATCCCCAGCCTCAGCTTCCCAGGTAGCTGGGATTACAGGTGTATGTCACCACACCCAGCTATTTTTTTTTTTTTTTTTGGAACTAGGTCTCGCTACGGGCCCCAAGCGGGACTCGAACCGTGGTCCCTAGCCCCGGCTGCTTCATAGGCTGAAGCTTACAAGCACGAGCCACTGTGCCCTGCCTTGTTGCCTTTTTTTTTTTTTTTTTTGGAGGCATTAAAAAAGTCATATGTGCTGTTTTTTGGTGGTTCTATTGGGTAAATTTCTCAGAAGTATTCTGTAATCTCGGTGTTCTAGCTATCAGGGCTGTTAAAAATGTTTCAACTCTTGTTCTTCCTGGGAAAACATTTTATCTGTCAGGATTGTATTTCTCTTCTCTTTTGACATCCGATGTGGCCACATGACTGGTTTGGCCAATACTCTGGGTGATGGTGACACATCACTTTCAGGAGGTGATTGAAGAGTGACTGAATAATTTCCCATAACTGCTTTTTCATGTCTCAACAATTTTGGAAGCACGAGAAGAGGGGGAACTTCCACTGACCTAGGTACAATGTGTGACCTTGAGTATAATGTGTGGATTCCTCCTGCTGACCTGCCTCAAGTATAAATAAACATTTGTGAATCAGAGACATGGGGGCTATTTGAATCTCAGAAAAATTCAATTTATCTTGAGTGCCGGAGAAATTGAAGTAGGATGCTACCATTCCAAAAATCTATGTAAGTGTTAATGATCCCTTTACAATTATATTTTCACATGATTTAAAAAAAAGCCAGGCGTGGTGGTGTGCACCTGTAAACCCAACCTTAGGAGACTGAGACTAGGGATCACTTGAGTCTATGGGTTCGGGTCTACTCCGGGCAACATAGTGAGACCTAGTCTCTAAAAAAAAAAAGTACTACTTTGTGATATGTACAAATTACATGAGTACCAATGTCAGTGGCCATATATCAACTGTTACAGTAACCCAACCAGCCTCATTCATGGACATACCATTTAAAGCTGCTTTTGGGGGTGGAAGGGGCACGAAAGATTAAGATGATGGTTCATGGGTGAAAAGGTGGTGGGAGAACCCCCGGGTAGATAATGATGTGAAAAAAGAATTGTACCCACAAAATATAAAAAAAATAAGAAAAAAGATAATGCTGTTTTCATGCCACAGTGGCAGACCTGGGTATGTGCAACAGGATCGTATGAACTGCAAAGGCCAAATACTTCATATTTCCACCTCTGTAGAAATAGTCTCCCAACTTCTGCTTTAAACTCTAGAGAACGAGATGGAAAAACAATGTTAGGAGTGTGGGTTGCCATTGATTGGTTCAGTACTACAGGAAAGAAAGAAAGCACAGAGAAGATTTGGTCAGCCTGCAATCAAGAGAAAAAGGATTAAGACAGCGTGTTGGCATGCCCCTGTAATCCCAGCTACTTAGAAGGCTGAGACTAGGAATCACTTGAGTCTGCAGGTTCAGGACTATCCCAGGCAACATAGCGAGACCTAGTCTCTAAAAAAATAAAAAGAAAGGAATGAAGAGAATCCAACAATTTAGGGCTTCCACGACTAAATAAAGTTAATTGATTTTTTTAATCAAGTCAAATTAAAGATAGTGCTAAGATAAAGGTGCAGGAGGGTGGCGTTTCGGGACACAAACACCACTAATCAATATCCCATCATATTTCAGGATCATACAGTGTGGTTACAAGTAAATGATATAGTTATTGAAAAAGGATTCTTAGTACAAGTTTAGTCTCCCTTCATCTCCTTCATCCCCTTCACCCTAATTTAAGATGTTAGATCCATTTAGATTCCATTGTTATATTTTAAGAACCATGGTCATTATGTAACTTGTTTTTCTAGAAAATAATTGATTTTTCTATTTCTGAGTTCCTAATTTTTTTAAAAAGTAATTTCTTCAAGAAAAATGGAGGTATTATGAGTAGGTAGTTGCTTGGTTTTAGGCACAACATATAACTCTTAAAGAGTTCTGGGTTTTTACCCAGTCCAAATATGGGGAGAAGAACTACAAAGACACTTCTTCAAAGAGGAAATGCAAATAGTCAACAGGCACATGAAAAAAAAATGCTCAACATCACTAGCAATCAGGGAAAAGCAAATCAAAACCACAATGAGATACCACCTATACCAGTAAGAATGGCCCACATCAAATAAAAACAGGCAACAACAAGTGCTTGTGTCAATGTGGAGAGAAAGGAACACTCTTCTTACACTGCTGGTGGGAATGTAAATTTTTCCAGCCACTATGGAAAGCAGTGTGGAGGACCCCAATGAAAATGGAACTAGCATTTGACCCAACAATCACTCTTCTGGGAATGTACCCAAAGAAGACCTCAATACTTATACAAAGGGACACCTGTACTCAGATGTTTATTGCAGCACTATATATAATTGCAAAACATGGAAACAACCCAATGTCCAAAATAGACAAATGGATGAAAATAATGTGGTATATATACACAATGGAATATTACTTGTCAATTAGAAATGACAAAATTGATGAATTTATGATGACATGAAGGTACCTAGAAGAACTTTTATTAGCAGAAACAAGTCAAAAAGAAAAAGAAACCAAATGGTTTCACTAATATATATGACATAGAAAAACAAACAAAAGGACAGGAGGAAAAGTCAAAACAAGCTAACAGCTAAAGTACACAACTGGGGTGTATGTGTATGGGATGAGTGGGAGCGGTCAGGGAGGGGAGGTGGTGAATGAGCCCCAGGGAATGCAAAGATGTGAAAAGATATATATATATATATATATATATATATATGTATATATATATATATATATATAAATTATTTAAAAATTAAAAGAAAGGTTCTGGGTTTTTAGTCTCTACATCCAACAGTGGCACAGTATGCAGCGTTGGGCCAGACAGCATAACATATCAGCTTCATTTCTTGAGGGTGAAAGGATGTTAACTTTTTGACCTGTGGAAGATTTTGTACAGAGTTTTGTCTGGTGTCAAAAATTATAATACACATGCAGTGATTGTTTTTTGAAATAGACACTGTCAAAGATCCAAGGTAAGCATATAACAGAAAACAAAATTTGATAGTATTTTTCATTTGCACCAAGTTTCTCTGCAGTATTTAGGTTTAATAGAAATTGATCTTTTGAGCCTAAGTTTTTATTGTGGGCTTTCACAGATGGGAGTTATGTGTGGGTGTGGTGTGTAGAAGTTGATACAGTTGGGGTTTTGTTATGGGCCATGTATCAAACAACCATAGGCAAACTGGCTGTAATGAAGGAAACATCCTTCTCCAGGCCTTTCAGTGAAGATTAAGATGGAGAAGACCTCTTTGCCTCACTTAAAGAGAGTACTGGGTTCTCCCAGGATTCCAGATGGTCTGATATCTTCCACTTTTGTGAAATTGCTCCAGAATAAAAAAAGTAGAAGCTCACTTTTAAATAATTCTCATGCTTTGACATTCTTGGCAGAATAAACTACCCATGGACATATAAAATGGGTGTAGAAGCTGGCCCTGAGCATGGTTGTAAGTACTACACAGCAACAGTCCTCAAAGTATAGTCCCCAGCAAGCAGCAGCAACATCACCTTAGAACATGATGGAAATACCAATTCTTGGACACCCACACCCACTGAGTTATAATCTTTGGAGAGAGAGAGCATAGTAGTAACTTTTCTAAAGGAATTCATATAGTTTTCTAGGAATTCGTATATACACTGAATTTTGAGAACCATTGTTGAAAAATATAATTTACCAGTGACAGGCCAGACAAAAATTAATTAAAATAGAGAACAACAACAACAACAACAACAAAACTTCCTCTGTGCAATGAATTACTCTTATGTGATTTTATTTATATGATGAAGTGTGGTTAGGGTTCCAATGTGGAAACAGTTGAAATATGTATGTATCAGATTTAAATTTGAATTCTAATTTTGCTTTTCTGGATCAATAAAGTAAAGAAAACTGCTAATAAAAAATTTCACTTCACTTACAACTATAAAAAGAAACTTTAGATGCAAGTTAAGAGTTTGAACTATAGTCCATAGAATGAGTGTTTTCATATTGTTTAGATAAATATCTAGAAGTGAGATTACTGAATCATATGGCAGTCCTATTTTTAATTTTTTGAGGAAGGGCTGTCCTAGGGTGACCCCATTCCACCCCTTTTGCACATATATACACATACAAATAGTAGCTAAAGCAATCTTGAGAACAATGCTGGAGGTATTGTATTTCTGGATTTCTATTACAAAGCTGTCAGAATCAAAATAAGATGTTATTGACATAAAAACAAACATATATACCTATGAAATATTATATAGAACAAGAAATTAGCACATGCACATAGTCAACTAATTTTTGACAAAGATCCCATGAATGTACAATGGCAAAAGAGGATAGACTTCAACCAATGATGCTAAGAAAACTGGATATTCACATGTACAAGGATCAAATTGGACCCTTATCTTACCTCATAGACAAAAATAAATGTAAAATTGATTAAAGCTAAGATCTGAAACTGTAAAAATACTAGAAGACAACACAGGGGAAAAATCAACAATTTTATTTCCAATTACACCTAAATAAATCTGGGGTGTGTGGAGGGAAATGCAGAATATCATGCAGAACATTAAGGTTAAGTTCAGACACAATTTCATCTAATTTTCATCTCTCTAATATTTTATCTCTCTAATTACAAAAGTCTGAAAATGTTGTAAGCATTTACCATTATTTGTCCCCATTTCTTCTTCTTATTATCCTGGGTGATTTTTATAGAATTTTATAAATTTACTATAGAATTCATATCATCTATTTTTTCTGATTTCCTTAATTAAATTTTTTAAAATTGAAGCAACATTAGTTAATAACCTTATGTAGATTTCAGGTATACAGATTTATAAATCAACATCTTGTATATGCTACATTATATTTACCAGTAAAGGTCTAGCTTCCCATCCTTCATAGTAAAATTGATCCCTTTTACCTGAATTACTCACCTCCTCTTTATCCTTCCCACCACACTGTGCTTCTGGTAACTATTAGATTGTTTTTATAACCTAAGGGTTTGTTTTTGTTTGGTTTGTTCATTAGTTTCATCACTTTTATCTTTCACATATGAGTGAAATCATACAGTGTTTGTCTTTTTCTCTCTGACTTATTTCACTGAGCATAATACCCTCTAGGCCATTCTGATTATTGCAGATGGCAGGGTTTAATATTTTTTTAATAACAGAATTGTATTCCTTTATGTATATTTCCTTCTATATTTGTTAGAACACAAAATTATGATCATTTTTGACACCTATTTCATCTTTTTCTCACCCTCCATACTTTGAGAAAACTCTTTGTAATACCTGAAATAACCTGCTATCTCAACACCTATGGTCTATAGTATATCATCCTAGTAGAAAGATTTTGATAAAAACTTTTGTTCATTGTTTATTTTCTCTAGCATATTTAAAGTAATATTTTTTCCTACCCTTTGTTTTAGATGCAAAACCAATTGCCAATTGCAGGTTGCTGACAAAATGTGTGTATACTCTAAAGGGAGGCCACTAGAAGAACAAAGTATAACTGAGAATATATGTTACATTAAAAAATTAAATACATGCCTCTCAATAAACTTTTACATAAACCACTTCATTTGGAATATTTAAGAACTCCCCAATTTTGGCAAAATTTGTGTGCATAAGAAATTTTAGAATGATTAGATAATTTACTAAACTAGTTGATCCCAACTGAGTGATAAATGCTGGCACATGCATAGTCTATTAACTGGCAGTTGTCACTGTTATTTTATAATATAATAGTGACTGCAGAATTATTGCTTAATAATGACTAAAGTGAGAACAACGACAAGAAGGGCAACAGAGACACTTATAAACCAAAATGGTACAGAGCACTGAGGTGAATCACAGGTGATGCTGCGGGTCCTCAGAGGCTTGATGATGCGGTCCCTCTGGGTCATGATGGCTTCCCGGGCCCCAGCCCACTTGCCTGGCCCCTGTAGGCGGTACTGGTATGGTGTACATGGTCCAAAGAAACTTTTCATAGCTAGCTTTGGATCTGATAGGAAGAGAGAGAGCAGATTTGGCTTCACTCCTATTTCAGAGGCAATTTCATCCATGTAGTCAACATACTGCACTCTGCGTGAATCACGAGGATTATCCAGGAAACTGAAATCCGAGTAGGGGAAAAAAAAGAGAAACTTCAAGTCAAATGACACCCTGCATCCATTCCTTTAAGCATAGTTAACTTCTTTTAAACATTGGATGAAACCTGTATGAAGGAACATTCTTTGGGGCAAAGAGTTTATACTATTGATGATTTCTTCACATAATGAGAGATAAATTAATTTTCTTGTTTCCAGTTGCCATATTCTCATTTTGTATATCAAAATGTTCATGTAGGTGTATTTTTTCTGCCTCAAATCCTTACAAGGGTCTTGGATAGTAATAAATAGGTTTCAGAAGATTTTTGTCTTCTGAGATATTCTTCTCCTCCTAAATCCTATTCTTTGGTCATACCTTTGGTTCTCATTCAGGTCATAATTTCATTTTGGTAAACTGGTGGTAAGGACTATCATATGAATCTTGTGGACCAGTAATACATCCAAAATTTGATATATTTTGGAATTATTGAAATTCAGTTGCTGACCCTGATCTACCTTCTTGAAACCAAATTCAATTCCTGATCCACTTTCTTGAAACCAAAGTTACTGTTCTTAGGATGAATTCTTTTGATCTTTGAGAACATGCTGTGACACTCACTTTGTAGGTTCTCAACAGATATTTGTTGAATAAAAATAAAGTGTTTTCCAAGCCCTAGTGGTTGAGAGTAATTTTCCATTAAGAAGATTTGGCACAATCTACAAGCTTCTGACATTGTGAAAGATTTTTAATTGGATTTGGTAATTGTTTGCCAACTCATTCCTCATATGAATTTCTTTCCAATTTCTTAAAAGTCTAAAACAGGCTGCCATTTCATCTTACATTTTCACATGCTTTACATTTCTAAGGCATACAACATAAATTCATAATTAAATGCTGTATCTAGTGTTCCACTAACTTTAACCACAATTCTGATGTTTTCATAGTGGACCATTCTATAGTCATTCCATCCATAAACATTCCATACATGACATTATGCTTGATTAAGAGGAACTGAAAAAGCTGACAACCCCATCAGGCAAATAGACCCAGAGAAAAATGTGAAGAATACTTTATAGGTAAACAGCTCCACCTCAACATTTTTAACTGACTTTGACTTTTACTGAAAAGCAGGCATCTTACTCTTTTTCCATTATTTCTCTCTTCTTTGTTATTTCAGCCATCATGTTGCTCACTGAAGGTAATTTGTTCAATCCTAGGAAAGAAGTTCCAAATTTGAACAATTTTAGTGAGAAGATACGTTTCAGGAGAAACTGGGTCCCCTGAGAAGTCAGTTTGATAGGGGACATCTTGAGTGAGATAGCTCAGGAGTGGGGGACATGGGTTCCCAGGGTCACTCAGATTTGCTCTCCACTCATAGTTTTATCAAGCGCATGTGAAAAATCATGTCCTTGGAACACACATCTGGTGAGTTCCCATCTTGAATAGCAGACCTTAAAGTGCACTAGAAAAATGGACTGAAGGGAGTCTCACCCAGTGGGTAAGACACAAAGCAGCATGACTAATGTCTTATTGTTGGCACGTTCATTTCCACTCTCCTTTAGATAGTAAGTTACATGTTTTTATTTATGATATCATGCAGTTTACAAATATCTATTGCAGCTACAAATGGTGACTTGCACTCTTCTGATCATTTTCAGAGGAGAAAGATTTATTCTTATTTTCCACTTTACTCAGAGAAACCACGTTTTTATAATTGCCCTTCATTCTTACAATGAATAACTTCCTACATTTGAGAAACACAGAAAGTTCCAGAAAGATATGGGAAACTTTTAAAGATAAATATCAGATTGTTTCACTTATATATGGAATAGCAAAAAACTGAAAAAAGAATCAAGAAAAAAAAAAACAAGAACAAAACTTGCAAGTTGACCATAGATCAGAGGCTTCCAGCAGGAAAGGGGAGGGAAAGTGGTCAAAATAGGAGGGAAAAGCACAAGGTGTTATGGTCATGGCTCACAGGAGTTAAGGTGAAAAAGAACCACGCAGGGACTACATCTGAGGGTAGCAGTCAATTACTGTACAAAAATGAACGATGAGCTAAGAAACCAAATAGATAAAAGGGGAGAGGCAAATAAATATGCAGAATTACTAGAGTGTGCTTGACAATATTTCATAAAGCTGGGTTTCAAATATGTCTTCATTCATTCTCAGTCTTAGAATCAATGATGTTATAAAGAAGAGTAAAGCATTATGCTAATAATGGCTAATTTTCACTTGATCAATACTTATTGAAAACCTATTGAATACCTTCAAAGGGTAAGGTGCTTAATTGTTCATTCCTTAATTGTTCCTGAAACACACACATATGAATTCTCATTCAAATGAGGAAATTGTGGAGCTAAAGGAACATGTCAAGATCATCTTTCAGTAGGTGGAGGAACTGGATTTTAATTCTGCTTTTATTTGATTCTAAAACCCTTGATCTTTAAATTGTACTGTGGAGTTATTCCAGTTACTCTAACTGTACCATAATTGACCTTCTTGTCCTCTTCATATTTTGAACTTGAGAAACAAAAATGTCCCTCTGATATTGGTTCATTCCAGAGTGATCCTAGCAACTTGGGGAAGTAGGGTAGCTGTTACTTTTCACCTACACTTTAGGTTGAGGTCTTTCTTCTATTGGTTTCACTTTCTGTACTACACTAGATTTCACTTTCAATATATACCTACTATACTTTCTACATATACCTGGTCTCACTGTCTATACTATATTTCCTCCCTGCTGTGTTCTAAAAATTATTTGTTAATAAGTTGCCATTTGGTGATAACTTAAATTTGACTATTTTTCATCTTCATTTTCATGTAGGCATTCTAAAATTAGTAGTTATTAAACACCAAAGTAACAAATCTCAAGCAGTAGAATTTCAGATAACTATAAAGGTTAATATCAGATGTTTTGCAATACCTCTTAAATCACACCATTTTGAAACATTCTTCTAAATATACATAGGACCAGTACAAACCTTTGAAAATACGAGCAGCCCATCGACTCTGAATTTCTGATGTGGGTATGGTGGCACCCACTGGCTGGAGGATGCCAATGAAAGCTAGTGTTGGCTTCTCTAGCAGAGGTGGGAAAACAAATTTATACATGGTACATAAACTATCCAAAACTGTTGAATCATCTTCCAGAAAAGGAAAAGTTAGTTTATATCCTGTGGCAAAGATAACAACATCAATGTCTTCTTCTGTGCCATCCTCAAAGATGACTGATGTCTCAGTGAACTCTCTTATATTTGGTTTCATCACAATTCTTCCAGAAATTATGTGATTGGGTAGCTCATCACTCATAGTAGCTTGGTGGCTCAGAAACCTTAAGAATAAAAGTTGAAGTTCAGAAAAATTTATGGAACTCTTCTTGGAGAGGAGTTGAGCTAAGAAAATGCTTACACTACTTTTTAGCTGAGCAAAAATAAATGGAAGAATTGCATTTTTTTACAAAATAATTTTGTCTTAATACATTTATATTTACCAATTATACATTCTATATTTATCAGAACACTCATAATATTTATTAACATTTATTTTGTGCAAAGAAAAGACTTTGAAATTTGGTATGTAGGCTTACACCAGTGATATATTAATATCTAACTTCTCTAAAAATAATTTTTGGAGAGATTTTGAAAAGTAATTGCTATATCACATATTGAAAATGGAAAATCAGATTATATTCTGATTGCAATTTTGCTTGCTGAACCTCGTGGCATTTTAACACATCCAACCAACATTACCTAATTTCGACACAATTAACAATCATCCTTAACATCCACCAGTTTCCTTTTTATTTTATTTATTTATTTATTTATTTGTTTGTTTTTAGCAACTAGATCTTGCTATGTTGCTCGCTATGTTCAGGGGTAGTCCTGAACCCCCATGGACTCAAGTGATTCCTAGTCTCAGCCTCCCAAGGCTGGGATCATAGGCACACACCACCACGACCAGCTTTCATCAGTTTCTTTAATGTTCAGTGACATCCAAACCTAACTTCTTTTAAGAATTTGAGAGTTAACTCTCCTAATGTCTGCCACATGTATTTATTGGGATACTTATAACTATCCCAGAGTTTTCTGAAACCTAGGTCGTCAATCAGCTTCTCCATACCTTCTGAAATTGCTTTCCTCCTGAATTCGTTACCTTTATTGGATTGATACACCCTCAGACATTGAGCTAGAAACTGAATGGTAATGCATTAATTATATGTTTTACTTCTTCTACCTTATGATGCTTTGACATCTCAAAGAGCCTGCTGGCTGCCCCTGTCAGTACTAGCCAGTTTTTAGAAAAAAGTAAAGGGCTCAGCCATGAACACATTTTGAAAACCAGTCAATCCTCAGTTCACAACCTTAATCACCTCATCATGTTGCTCCCAAACACCAATCCAATATTTTCCCTGTTCTGTATCATCCTAGGGACAGGTGCCAGTTTGATGCAACTATTCAAACTAGCCAATTCTAAACTGTTTGCTCTGTTCTGCCTTGCTTTTTCCATGGAAACCCAGTAAAAGCTGTGGCCACATTTTTCCTTTCCTTTCCATGTCTCATTCCTGCCTCTTGTGACCACATCTATTGCTACCTACAGATTCCTAAGTGGCACATCCCCACCTTTCAGGAAATGTAAGCAATAAGCCTGTTTCCAAACAAAATTGGCCTCTCCATGTCATCACTCAGTCACTTCTATAAATTGAAATCCCATAAGATAATTTTAATATAATCAGAAAACACACAAAATTGTTGCACATTTACCATGTGCTGAGCAATGCATATCGCTTTACTGCTCAAAACAGCTCTCTGTGTTGGTACTAATGTTATCACCATTTTATGTTCAAGGGGGCAGTGGAACACAGATTGTTATGAGTATCTGACATCACAGAGCTAGTAAGTGATAAAGTCCTGTTCAAACAACTGCCACTGGACTTAGAGTTCTGTTCATGGAAAAGATAATAGGTGTTATATTTTTACAGTTCTCCTTTGCCCTAGGGTCTCCCATCTTACGACTGGAATATCACCAGATTCCTGAATTTTCCTCCATCATGGAGTTGATTTTTATGATAATAGACCATGTGCTGTTTGTCTACCATGTGACAAATGAGAGTCTAAAGAAGTGAACGTAACCTGAAAATAAAAATTTCAGGAATAGATGAAGCTGCCCACCACATTCCTGAAGCTCAGTTTTTTCCTTTCATGGGAGTAGAGTGATTCAAAGAAACACAAGAAAGGAAGCAATGACTAATATTCTCCTATGACAGTTGAAGTCTAATTTCAAGGTAGTAGATACAAACCCTATCCATCTTTAAGTTTCAAGTCTTACCTGCTCACTTCAAAATTATTTTTTGAAATCCCTAGAACATACCTGTGTTTAGGTAGCAAACCATATATATCATGGCTAAATCGTGCATTTAATTTTTTTTCTGTCCACCTGTTGACTAAGAATGCTGGGTACAATTTTTCGAGAAAGGAGTTAAAACGAGTGAAGAGAACAACATCCAAGGGCATCCCATTATCCCAGACCCGGTTCCAAATCCACGCGCCCCTCCTGGTGCTGAGAAACACCTAGAAGAGAAAGTAAATAAATGAAAAATAGGGCCTCACAATGTAATTGTTTGTTCTCATGGGATATTTTTCTCAGGACTTCAGATAGCTCTCATTTGGTTCATGAGGAGAAATGGACAAGAATTTTCTTGACTTTTTAGCATGAAGAGTTCTGTTGTCCTCAAGACAGGTAGATCAGCAGATACAGTCACAAATACACATGCAGATATGTCTATATGTTGTTTATGTTTCTAAGATCTCCCAAGCCTTCCTATGCATTTCATTCATTACCCCTTTAAATCTTCTCCAGAGAGTGGTTGATGTCTGCAATTTCTTAAATTCTAAGTTCTGGGCAACAAAATAATGCAAGAAAACTGGAGATCAATAAATTGACACATAGGAGTCTACTCATCTGCTAATACTGTAGCAAAGTATCTAGAACACTTAGCTGATCCATTGTAGATATGTACCTATTGAAGAATCAGAACTGGAAGATGGTCTGAAGTGCCACATAAGTGAAAAATACAGGAATTTAAAAAACGGTACTTAAAAAGTTTTTGTTTTCCAGTATATTTATTTTTAAGACTTAAAATTGGCTGAGTTGATAAAACCTGCATGCTCCGGTAAAAACAAACAATATGTCATTCGCTAAACTTTGAAATATTTATTTCATTCTCAAATTAAAAAAAAAATTTGTGGCTAATTACAAGATGTCTACTGAGAAAGCAGGTGCCCTGAGGGGTAGCAAAAATCAGCACTGAGGCAGTGTATTTGTACACACTATGCACATTTCACACAGAACTCTCATCTCAGAGGAGACTAGGCAGGTTACAGCTTGGGAAAGAGAATTTTAGGAACCAAACCTGTTCTGTTCCATGACTGAGCTCAATCGCCACATCAACTCCAGAGTTTCCAATACCGACCACAATGATTCTCTTCTCCTGAAATTTTTCTGGACTCTTGTATTGCCAACTGTGGAGATACTCACCTTTGAATCTCTTGATTCCTGTGGTCAAGAACAGAATTGTTCAAACTTTGGTCATTGCTTATTTTAACTGTGGCATATTTTGAAGCTTATTACTGAACTCAAAAGTCCATCCCATTTAAGCCCAATTCTGTGTACTGTGCTCAAGTCACCTGATAGACTCCTTTAGATTCTAAAAAAAAACAACCTTCTTCAGACCATAAATTCCATATTGAAATGCATTTTCAGGTCTTTAAAAAGCTATCTCTTAACTCATCTGTATCTTGCCAAGTCCTCAAAGAGGAACTCAGCTCCTATTTAGGAAATACATCTTCCTTGTTGATCATCCTTGTTTATTTACAACTACTACTCTGGACTTCCTGCTCACCCTATTCACTCTATTCTCCTACTACAAATAAATGTTTCAATATAACACACAAGATCTCAAGCTGAGAGGATGTTTGGACCTTGAACTTTTCCCATCAGTTTGTTCTAACTTTAGTGGAAACTTCATATGGCAGAATCATAAAAGATGGTTGGTGTTACAGTATTTCATCTTTTTAAACAATATTGGATCTGCACAAATGGGTTTCTTTGCTCCTCCAAGGATACTGGACAGTCCTGATTGTGGTTTGGTCTTGGCTCTATTCCTTTCCCCCTATAGCATCTACTCCAAAGCCTTTAGCTTTTTCCTGGAAGCAGTTCTTTGATCTTTACCTAGTAAACTCTTGGTGTAGAGCTAATATTATTGTTCCCAAATCTATCATTGCCAAATTCAATTGTTCATGGGTAGGAAAGACTCCATATGAAATTCTGTACCAAAAATCTTTCAATTATTTCTCTTCCCTTTGGCCTCATTGTTATCCCTCTTACTCTTTAGAGATAAAATCTCTCTCATTTTTCTTAAATTTTTATGAAACAGTGAAGATCCTAAGTAAATTTCTCTAAAAGTTACTGTGTTTTTACCTCTCCTTTCTTGTTTCATTTTCCCAAGAGAAAATGCTTTCCTTCTATTCCAAAATGAACTCTTTGCCCCCTGGGTCAATGTGGGTCAATATGAGTCAATGTGAAGACTTAGAGGTGAAACAAAATTATGCATAAACCTCAATTCTTTCGCAAGTAGTGATATTTGTGATGGAAAAAAATAAAAAGTTTTACTAGTTCACTGGATTGCAATATAGCAAGTATTTGAAAAATACATTGAATGTTTTTCTTTGACTGTTTTTATTCTCATTCCTTCTCTTTCATATTTAATGAACATTTCTGGGATGTTGTTGCCTTGTGACTGTAGTCATTTTTCCTTCAAACAGACATGATCTACTTTTCCTTCCCTATCTGGGGAATGGCAACTTTATCACTCAGGCTAATAGCAGTAAACTTATCCTTGACTCTTGTCTTCTGATCACACCTCACATCTGGTCCATGAGAAAATTCTATCATTTCTGCATTCAAATTAGAGTCAAGAACTTTGAATTTCCACTACCCTGGTCCAAACCACCACCATCTTTTTTTTTACATAAATGAGAATAAGAACCTTCTCACTTATCCCCTGCTTCCATTTACCACTGTTTCCCAAAGTGATAGCAGTATGCTATCAAAACCTTCCTCTGATCAAAACCTTCCAACATTCCCATTTCACTCTAAGTCAAACTCAATGTTTAAACGGTGACCTTGAAAGCGCTTTTTGATTTAGCCTACCATTCACTCTCTAACACCATCTCTTTTCTGCTTGTCTTCTAGTCCAACTTAAGACAGTTTTGTTTGTTTTGTTCTCTTCTCAGCTTCTGACACACAATTGGTCCTCAATAGATAATTCTTGAGTGACTTTTGAATGAAAGAAATCAAGGATATTTAAATTCTATTCAACTAGCCGACAAAATCAATAAAAATGTCTCTTTTAACCTTCTCTATCTTTTTATATGCTGGAAATCTGGCATACAAAGCAATGGAAGTTGGGGGATCCTAAGAATCTTAGGATCATGTATTTTCAGAAAACTGCGCATACACCCTGCATCTAGCAGTAAGTAGGGAGACTTTGTACAGGCATTCCCGCACTTTTATTTATATCAGGGTACTTAGTCTTTCAAATAGTAGCTATAAAGGTATGGTCTCTGAAAAACTTCATGATACCAGTGCATAGTGATTTATACTCATCATGTTATGCATATATATACACATTCAGGAATAAAGCTAAATATAAATATGTCATATGTAGCTTTGATCTTATTATTTACTCCAAATTCTCACAAACACAAAACAATTCCCATACTTTGCCCTTCTTTTATTTTAATTGATTATATATACCTATATTTTTTCGTACATTACTGTATACCCCAAAGTTCTCCCATCACCATACCAACTGTGAACCATTATCATGATCCCTTATCTCATCCCTCCCCTGATTTTGCCCTCCCACTTTCCCTCTTCCTTGCTGTCCACTTTAGCTCTGGTATCAGTTTACTAGTTTCATATTTTGCCTTTCAATTGTGGTAAAATGTAACACTTTTCTCTTAAACCAAACTTGGTAGTGATATTAGTAAAACTTTCATTTTCATTTTATAACAGTATGTATACTTGGAAAGAGCACACATTACTTTATAATCAGAAAACATACATTGAACAAAAAAAAGGAAACATACATTGACTTTTTAAAGTTAGGTGAATTCTAGAATGATAAACTCTTCAAATGCAACAACAGTAACAATGGTAAGCTCTTACAAAACCAATGCCTTTGGATTTAATTATTTAATTATTTAATTAATTAATTGATCAATTAATCAATTAATTAATTTTTTGAGACTAGGTCTTGCCTGTGGAACCACAGGTTCACGTTGCCCGGGGACCACAGACCCAAGCAATCCCCAGACTCAGCTTCCCAGTTGGCTGGGTTTATAGGCGCATGCCACCACACCCAGCTATATTTTTTTGGAACTAGGTCTCACTACATGCCCCCAGGGGGACTTGAACCATGATCCCTGGCCCTGGCCGCGGCTTCCTAGGCTGCCATGTACAGGCATGCACCACCATGCCCGGCCTGACTTTGCATTTATTATGACATACCTGGAAAACTCTCCAGTGGCAATTCAGGTTTGGCATAAAGACCATTACACACCATGACCCCATCAAAGACATAGGTCTTCTGCTTCCCTTCAGTCTCTACCACCACATCCCACTGTCCGGTGTAGGAGAAGTCTGGGTGCTTCCTTATGCTGCATACCCGTGACTGGGAATGAGACAAACAGAGTCTTGACCACCCTTCCCAGCTGCCCTCGTGTCCAAGACCTCTTGACCTCATAAATAAGATGGATTATACTTACTCCCCTTTGGAATTTCATAAGAATATCCCATTAAGTTGTGTCCCTATGGTTAAAGTTGTTTAAAGTGTAGATAGTCCAGTTGGTTCCCAGCTGCGGTCCTGAATATACTAGGTGGTAAGCCAATACCAGTTGCATAGTCAGCCCACCATACTTCTCCCCTGAAGCAGGTGAGAATTTTTATATCCATTCCTGGAGAGGTAGGCAAGCTAGCTCCTAAGGCTGGGTGGAGGCTTTGCTACATTTTACTCTGGCCTCGTTCTCTTGTCTACTGTGGGAGTGTCCATATGTGGAGAGTGGTTCTCCACTTACTTACCAGAAACTGGATGTACTCTAGGAGGTGAAAGTGCTTGGCATACATTCTGAGGTACTCCATCAATTTGGAATTGTGCATATAGTTGGGAAAATGAGCAGGGAATGGGTAGTCACTGAAGGTTGACATCTCCTTGGATGTGTTGGTTGTGGCAGATCTGTAGATACTTGGTCGACCATTTTCAGTCTTATCCTACCAAGAAATGGACAATCACTGACTTTTAGAATCAGAAGTACAGGGATACCCAAATATTACCTCACTTACAAAATTACTCAAAATAAAATAGAATCAAAAGTTACAATTACAACATGGATGGAACTAGAAAGACTCATATTAGCAGAAGTAAGTCAAAAAGAAAAAGAGAAATACAGGATGATCTCACTTATATAATGGATATAGGGAAAAACAAACAAATGAATAAGAAAAAAGAAAAACAACCAATGGGACTGAACAATGGAGCGAGAGAGGAGGAGGAAGAGGACAGGGGAGGAAGAGCTCAAAAGATCAGGATGGTTAACAGGTGTTAGCAAAGTGGGAAAGCCCCAGGGTACACAATAATGCAACAATGTAATATAAATATAAATACACATACAGATATATATGCAAATTAAAAAATTAAATTAAATTTTAAAAAAAGAGCAACCATCACAGAGATAGTTAACATTCTCTGTGGATATCTCTTCTATCCTATTCCCCTTTATACATTCCCAGAAATAATAATTAGTACACTGGATCTGATGTTTGCCATGCCAGTGGTATTTGAAACTCTTCAATCACACATCAGTAAATAATATATTATTTTGCATGGTTATAAATTTGTAATTATGGTATTGTAATATGTATACCTATCTATGTAACTTGCCTTCTTCCCACAAAAAAATTCCAAAAATTATTTTTAAAAAGTTACAATTAAAAGATAAACTCCTTTATATTTCAAATCACAAAGTTCCTGCAAATTTTTCAAGCACAGTAAAGTCTTTTTTCCATCACCTTCATTAAGAAATGTCACAGGATAAAAGGAACCCTTGGACACTGTTGATGGGAATGTATATTGGAAAGCAGTATGAAGATTCCTCAGATAATTAAAAGTAGAATTTCCATAAGATTCATATATCCCTGAAGAATTATTAAAACATTAATTTGAAGAGATTTATCCATTCCCATGTTGATTGCAGTGTTATTTACAATAATAATATTTTGGAAAAGAAGTCAAGTGCCCATTGACATATCAGTGGATAAAGATGTGTGCACATTATGGAAAGCTGTGTGGAGGACCCTCAAACTACTGAAAATGCAACTATCATTTGATCCAACAATCCCACTTCTGGAAATCTATCAAAATACTAATTCAAAAGGACACCTGCCCTCAGATATTTATTGCAGCACTATTTACAATAGCCAGGATATGGAAACAATCCGAATGCTCCAAAACTGATTAATGGTTGAAAAAGATGTGGTAAATTTACACAATGGAATATTATTCTGCAAGCAAAACTAACAAATATGAAGCATTTGTGATAACATGGATGAACCCAGAGGGAATTATATTAGCAGGAATAAGTCAGAAAGAAAAATATAGAAACCATTTAATCTCACCTATGATAGGATATAGGAATAACAAACAAAGGGCCATGAAAAAGTCAAAATAAGCTGACAGCAGAGCTGGGGCAGGCAGCTAAAGAGGGGGAGAGGGGAGGGAGAAACTGGGGAAGGGAGGAGCACAGAAGATCAAGATGAAGGTTCTTGGGTAATAGGGTATAGGGAGAACCCCAGGGAATGCAACAATGCAATATATATGGATATATGTACACACATAAATTTGTAAACAAAAAATGATTAATAAAAAATAGAATTTTTCATAATTGAAAAATAAAATTTAAGTCAATATTACATGAAAAAAAAAAACTCAACACACTCAACTATAAAAAAGAAAGAAATCTTGCCACATGAAACAACATGGACAGATCCAGGGGGTACTATTCTGAGTAAAAGAAGTCAAATGGAAAAAGAGAAATACCATATGATTTCACTTATATAAAATATAAAGACAGAAAATTAATAAATTAATTAAAACAAGCTTTTAGATTATTAGGACCACACTGGGGACCACCATAGGGGAAAGGGAAGGGTAAGGGGACTAGGTTTGTTGGGTAAAAAAGATGAATTGTATGGTGAAGGATAGAATTGAACTTTAAATGGAGAACTTAAATTGAATATACAAATATTGATTTATAATTATAAACACCTGAAACATATTTAATGACATAATGCAATGTTGTTTCAATTAAAAAATTAAACATAACAAAAAATTTAAAAAAATAACTTTTTGGAGGTAACAAAAAGGACATTAAAAGATGATGGGGAAAAAAGTATGTGCAAAGGAAAATGTATGTGAGATTGCAAGCATAAAGGTGGGTCTTCCACTTAGCACACAAAGTTTGTGGGTTCATAATCCTGGGCAGAGGGTACCAAGAATTCTACGTTATTCATAATGATTCCCCCCAAAAAGATAAAAGGAAGTCAAATCTAATTGTGCTCTAGAATAGAATATTGGGGGAATATTTGGGGGAATTTTTTTCTAATCATGAAAGCATCACATGTTTACTATAGTTTTATAGAAATTACAGGGAAGAATAAAATTTAAGAGGATCACTTTTAAGCATTTTGATGTCTACCATTCTAGTCTTACTCTCTCAATGTTTTAGTATTTCTATTGTCTACTAATCTATACACTTAGGAATAGATACACCATATTTTAGCACTTGACAGTACTTTATAAAGACTCTTTCATATATAGTACTTAATCCAATCCTGAGAAGCACATTATCTTCATTACCCAGTATCTGTTAAGTGCATTAGCACTACTCTCAGTTTTAAAGATGAAGACTAGATTGTCTAATTTAAACTAGACTTTTCCAGAAGAAGGAATGAACATTATTTGGTAAGAAAAGATGGGGCTTCAATGCATTGATGTAGGTACTAATAGTAGTTAAAGGATAAATTAGTACAGTAATCTTTACATTCTAATTTCGCAGAAATAGAAAAAGGTGTGTCACACACAGAGAGGCAAAAGACATTTAGGCTTACCTCATATCTCCACAATCCTCCAATGTCGCTGCTTCTTTCAAAACAAGTGGGCTCCAGTCCTTCCTCCAGACAACTCTTAATGGCACCTAATCCACTGACCCCTGCACCAATCACTGCAATTCTTTTCCCTGGCATTGTTTCTAGTATCAGAAAATTATAAGCAAAAAGTCAGATTTCTTGTTGCCCCAAAAAGTTTTCATATAATGCAGATAATTGTTTTTCTCTTAAAATCTTTGATAGTGCATTTAAGGAATGACTTACTCAAAGTTATAAGGTGATTGATTCTTTGAGTGACTGAAACTTTTATTTGACAGGATTTCTCATTTTTTTAAGTACAGAGTAGATTGTCTTCTTTTAAAAAAGGCTTGGCTCTTAAAATTTTCCTATAATTTTATCATCACATTTCTGTTTCCATCTCTTTCTAGCACACGTGCCTGCACACACACGCGCGCGCACACACACACACAGAGAAACAGACTTAACCCAAACTCTTAATTCCTTCCTCTTCTACTCCCCCCTTGATGAAACACTGATAATTCAATTCTCCTTACTGAGACGCTCATTGAAATATTCATGTTTTCACATAGCTTATTTTTTATTTAGAGCAGATAATTCCTACTTTTACCCTATGATAGTTTTTTTCCCAGTGGCAGTTAAAGTTATTTTTATTTTTAAATTATTTCTTATCTTTAAAATTATTTGAACCTTTAAAAAATGTTCTTACATCTTTGGTAATTTTCGTATAAGTGCAGGTGCAGCCCTCCCACCAATACTCCACCCACACACTGCCACCGCTATGTCTCCATTCCCCTCCCTCCAAACACTCTAGGTCCTCTCTTGCCGCAAGTAGTAGATCAATGGTTGACCCACAGTCTCATCTTTTTTCTGGAGCAATGTCCTTTTCCTGGGAGAGGACCTGTGTGCCTAGATCCCAGCAGACCAGGCTTCTCAGATCTTCAGGAGTAAGTGGGAGGCAGGCAACTAGACAGAGCATGTCAGGAGCCTATTGTAGGGCACTCCACCTCGTGTGTGGAGTGACTCTCCAGAATATTGATTTTGGAATTTCCTATAGTGTAGGAGACTGTCCTGTTTTCTCCACACCAGTGTGGTCTCCGGATTCCACCCTGCCTCATTTGCATTAATTGTCTCATCCAGTCTGACTCCTGTCACATGATGCTGCTTCGGAATCTTATAATTCTGGTATTGGGAACCCAACTCGCAGCCAATGTGAAGCCCCGCAGTGGTAACAGACTCCAGTAGGTAGTTGCTCCAGCTCCTCTCATCTTCTTTCATGGTTTCCAGTCCTGCCCCCCTGAGTCACTAGTCATATCTCTGATGTTTTCCTTCCCCATTTGGAAAAGGAGGAAGCCTCACTCACATTGCACAGATCTCTGAATCAGGGGTTTAGTCCCTTCCAGCCCTGAGAGATGTTATTGGTGGAGCTTGGTAGCAGGTTGATACACCAGCTTGTTGCCCAGTCTTCTCTCTCATGGTCTGACCATGGTTTGTTTGAATCTTCCCCAGGTGGTGACCATGTCCATGATCCTGATTTGTCTCATCTGAAGGTCTGCAGCTGGACTTCCTGAATTATGAGTTACTTTGTGCCAATCTGATTGAAGTGGGAGTAAACAGGAGGGGAGAATCCCCTTTACTCCCCCAACTGCTTGAACTGGGCCCGGGCTCCCATCTCATGCCTGGGATGTGCAACATGAGGGTGTGTCAGGCCCCCTGCCCAAGGCTGGACCCATGCATGTGGCCTGAATAGGGTCAGGTCAAGCATCCCATGATATGTTTTAAAGTTCAGTAAAAAGGAAACCCCAAGAGCCGGGCACGGTCGCTCGTGCCTGTAAGCTTCAGCCTATGAAGCAGCCGGGGCTAGGGATCGCGGTTTGAGTCCTGCCTGAGGCCCATAGCGAGACCTAGTTCCAAAAAAATAGCTGGGTGTGGTGGCGTGCACCTGTAATCCCAGCTACCTGGGAGGCTGAGACTGGGGATCGCTTGAGTCCATGGTACCCCAGGCAATATGAGCTTGCGGTTTCATGGGCAAAAATAGCAAGACCTAGTCTCAAAAAAAAAACAAAAAAAAAACAAAAAACCCCAGTAGAACATTTCATCATGTAAGTATTACTCTTCTTGGGAGTGTAATGGAGCTACTAGGTTTAAGTACTCTGTACACAAGTAGTTCAAATGCCTTCATGCCAGAAATTAATTTTCTGCCATTCATTCAATAAGCATCAATTGGCTGAGCACTCCAAATAACACAAGGCTTTAGTAGGGGCAGATACTGCAGTGTACAGATCAGACAGGGTTCCTTAAAAAAAACATTCCAATGCGGTAGACATTACACAAATAAGTGAACATGCAGTAAGTCAGATAATACTAGGAATAAACCATTCTAGGAGATAATAATATGGACTAGGAAAAAGCTAAAGGCAATCCAGTAGAGTATTATTTTATATAATATAGACAGAGAGGGCTTTCTTTACACATTAAAGCAGAAAGTGAGAGGCCAAGCAATGGGGATATCTGTAAGATCACTCTTAGCAGAAACTGACAGGTAATTGCTGGACTTTTGAAGAAAAACAAGAAAAGCATTGTGATTAGGTGGAGGGATATAATAAGGCTGGAGAAGTATTAGGCAACAGTATTGGAATCAGAACCTGTGTCAGTAGTCAGAGTCGGCAGTGTGCTTTTTCAAAAGATGGAGAGAAAAAAGTGTAGGGACAATACAGTATCAATAGGTGTTACCTGCTAGTGCCTTCAGGGACACTTCTCTCCTCATCCTGCCTACTCTTATACAAAATTATGTTTCATGCTCTTCCACTCAGCTGAAACACAGGGTAGTAGTTTTTTTTAAGAGACGTCACTTTATCATCTGGTGATCTCTCTTACTTCCTGTATCTTTGCTTTCTACCCTGAATGGTAGGCAAAATACTGCATTCTAAGGAGTCTATATTCTAGTGGATTAGAACAACTATTAAAATATGGGGCTAATTTTCAATCTAGAGCTCCTTGGTAAATTCTCTTAATTTAGGACTTGGCTAACTTCACATCTACTACTGCTGTTTGCTACTATTTGAAAATGTACCGAGATGCTATACGGTGCCTATTCTCCACAGCAAGTACCTAAATAACCCACTCTCAGGCCTAGTGCATCAGTGAATACATAAGTTTTCCAAGAATTTAGCTGGATCTTAGTGTCAGTCCATATCCTGGGCTGAATGAATCTATATGAACCAGGAGCAGAAATTGCAGAAACTCATTGATAAATCATATTGCACCTATTAATTTCGCAAGTAGACCCAAATACTCTTTTTTTTTTACTGCTAAGGCTGCTAGGTTCCCATAAGAATGTATAAATTGCTTGAAAAACCACCTTTCACATGTCAAAAATGTCTAATCAAATCCTTTTCTTCAGGGTATTTGACTGCTGAAACAGATACAACTTGTGTCTCATCTATTATAGGTGTGACCTTGATTTTGTATTTCCCCTTGCTCCTCCAGCAGTTCCCCTTCAACTCCAATTTGCCATCATCTGTACATTTAACCTGCCATTTGAGAAAACCCAAATAAATTCTCAGAGGGCCTAATCTCTCTCCCTATATACAGTTGACACTCTTCCCAACATGTCTTCTGCTCTGCTGGAAATGGTAATGAGTCACTCTTTTGATGAATTCTCATCTGTTTTTCCTTTCCTTGTGAATATTTCATACTAATTAATCTGTTTCTTTGATTGCCTATGTAGAACACAAGGACATTTTTTCTAATAGTAATTGCATGATATAAAATGAAAATTTAAAAAATCCCATTATGCTCTCAGGTCTCAGAGGTAATAAAGGTCATAAACTAACCTGTAGCAAGAAGAAAAATAAATGCAGTTTGCTTTGGGAGTCTCCAGGTGCTGAGATGGAGAAATGAACTCCTTGGCTCATTCCTACACTGAGATATCCACCAGTCTGTGTTTTATATGATGGCTGATTTACCAAAGCTCCTCCCTGTGTTTCTTTCCTCTCCATCTGGCTTTAAAGTTTGGTTCAGGGCAAGTACTTGGCATGTGGTCAAATTTTTCTAAATAGTTATTGTATCGGTCTCACAAGTTATAATTAAATCAAAGGTACAAAGAAGGCCCGGAGGGACTGTATTGACTAAATCAAATGACTTTGAGGAACAATTTTTCAGACCTTTGCTACACGGTTTCCTATAGAGTATATAGCAAATTCATTATGACTGTAAATATTTGAAATATCATTTTTCTCTTAATAATTATATAAATATTCCATTTACTTTAAGGAATCTGCAATCCTGAGGATCATATATTTTTCAGTTCATTTGTCTTTCTTCTTTAGATGAATCTGATAAATACCCTTTTTACACTTTTTGTTCAAAGAAATATTTATTAAAAATTTCCCACATATTTTCTCTCTTTTTGTCATATTTTTAAAATGGTATAGATTTTACTTCCATTTATATCAGGTGAAGTATATACTTTCTTTTTAGAGCTATTGGCTCTTGAGTCATACTCATAGATTTTCCTATCTCAAGATTAAGAAATTATTCATTAATGTTGGTTCCTTTACATGGATGGAGCTAGAAGGAATCATCTTAGTGGAAACAAGGCAGAAAGAAAAAGAGAAATATGGGATGGTCTTACTTATTTGAGGGATATAGGGAAAAAACCCAAACAAATGCTTAAGAAAAGTTGAAAACTGCCAACAGAACAAAAGCATAGAACAAGAGAGGGGGTAGGAGGGAAAGAAGGTGGGGTAGGGCACAAAAGATTAAGATGGTACGCAGGTGTAAGTTGATGGGAGAGCATTGGGGTAGACAATGATCCAATATGTATGTATTTAGATATATAAGTGAAAACAAGTAAAACATATTGGTTGCTTTTATGTGGTTTTATTATTTAATTCTGATATTTCCAGACATTGATTTTGGCACCCCGGGTGAGGCAGTATTTCGATGTGAACCTTGGGTTCAATAGCTTCCATGTGTCTCTGTTGTTTGTGCCAGACACCACCTTCAAAATACCCTTAATGCTTAGACATTTGGTTTCATTTTTAAAATTGATTGCATGGATATATTTTATTAGCACCTGTACTCAGATTTTTATTGCAGCACTATTTGCAACAGCCAGGACATGGAAACAATCCAAATGCTCCAAAACAGACAAATGAACCAGAAAGTTGTGGTATATATACACAATGAAATATTATTCGTCAATCAAAAAAGACAAATTTGATGCATTTGTGATAACATGAATGGACCTATAAGGAACCATGTTAGCGGAAATAAGTCAGAAAGATAAATACTGGATGACCTCACCTATATGTGGGATATAGGGGAAAGAAACCAACAAAAGGACAAGGAGATTTTAAAAACTGTCAGCAGAACCTTGTTTGTTTTATGCTACTCTAAAACACCTAAAAGAACCAGATCTTGATTTATTCACTAAGTCTACAATTTTTGGTTTATTAACTCATTTATTTTTTACTTTCATTTTTCCCATATACTTTCCTAAGTATGACTTATTTTTCTAAGTTCTGAAGTTTTTATTTACATTACTTATGATTAGGATTTTGAATGTTTCTTCAGTTACTATTTCGACTGTGTTCTATCATAGGTTTTAAAGACAGTGTTCTTTTTCTCATTTTCTCAGTGCTTATGATTATGGTTCACATTTATCTCTTTGATTTTGAATTATTTGCCAAACCATTTTTAAAAATGTTGTTTTACTGTACTTTTGTTTTTATTTACCAGTTGTACTTAAATACAGCTGTCAAAAATATGCTTAGTGATTTCAATTTACTGATATTTATTGAACAGTTTCTTTGAAGCATAAATATGAATTGTATGTACTTAAATCATGAGTTCTAGGAAAAATAACTTTTTTAGAGAATTGAATTCTGCAATATTAGCTTTAATAATATTTAAAAATATTTAAATTTCCCTATTATCTGTTATGAAATATTTGGGTGTTTTGTATTTTGTATTTCTTTGTTTTTAACTTCTTTCAAATTTTACTTCAGATTTGACTATCCTCTTACTCACTTGTCTTTGCATATAGACCAGCCCTCTCAATAATCTCAATGGTACTTATGTTGAAATCACCTGAAACATTAAGACCTGGGTGGGAAGGGAACACCCTTAATCTGATGTGTGCCTCTGGGATGGCTCCCTTTGTCTCTCAGAATAGAGGGAAAAAAAAAAAGGAAAAATAGAGGGAGGCACTTGAGGAAAGGATATCTTGGATCCTAATTTGGTGGAGGGAACATTTTTTTTCAAAGCTCCCATCTCAGTATATTTAATAGTTAATGTACATGTAATAAGATATGTATATATGTACAAATAAGGATGCATCTCATGTGTACATGCATAAATATATGCACATATATTGATATTAATTTTACAAGTTTTATTTATAGGTTTACAACTAGTTAAACAAGAGGAATAAATGATTTAGGCAAAATTAGATTAGGTAAGACATGTTAGTTTCTGTACCTGAGGGTAGGGGATTTACTTAACTTTTTTTTAATATTTATTTTGTTCTTTAGATCAAAACCTCTGTAAGTGGTCTTTGGGATACCTCCCCCACCCTCCTCCCTCTGGTGCCCCTTCTATTCTCTCAAACCCCACTCTTTGTTGTCTACTAGTTGTGCTAAGTCTATTAGTCTCTTTCTTTCCTTTGGCAGTGTTCTTTCCATGGGTGAGGGACTGTTGTTGGAACCAGGTGAGACTTGCTAGTCAGTTTTCAGTCTTTAAGTCTGCATTGGGCAGCCAGTCTGTATTCATTTGTGATCTGTCCATGTTTTCTTGCCGCAGGCCGTCTTCTCCAATCCCATCTCTGCTGCTTTGCTGCTTTACCTTATGGCTCTGGTGCTCAGATTTAGGGGGTCTCGCACCTAGCCGCCGTTGGTCTAGAAGTTTCTCTGTGAATACAGGTGTCTGCGAATGGCCTTTGAAGGTCATCTCCTCTGCCTCAGTTTGCAGTTTTGATGTGGGGCCGATTACCCCATCTTTGGTCTTCCTCTCCTCTCCGGTAGTGTGGGGAGGGGGTGTTGCTCTCCTAGAAGGCATCTCTGAAATGAGGTCCCTGGTCTTCCGGGCCCGGTGAGCGCATAGGTGCGCATCGTGACATCATGCCTCTACAGTTGCTTCTCTTGTCTCACGTGCACTGGTTCTCTCGGTTGTCCCATCTGCTGTGTCCAGCCCAAGCTTGTGATCTGGATTTTTGTATGATCCCTGACCCGTTCTATGATGGGGTTTGTGTTGCGCATGTTCTTGCTCCTCTTGAAGTTTAGAGCGAGAGTGAAATGGAAGGGGCTCCTCCCTTACCCCCCTCCACTGCCCCCTGCCTGCCACTGGTACCTCCCTGTGCAGGGGCTGGCCCGGATGGCTGAGCCTGTGCCCTTCCATGTTCCCCTTGGGCTAGGAGCAGGGGGCAATATGGTATTGCTGATTCCAGCTGCAGATGGCTGCCCTGTGCAGCAGCCATCCACTGGTGAGTGGAGCCACCATAACCCCCACCCTGCCCCCCAGTCAGGGCTCACCTGGCTCAGGGGGCTTAACTTGTTATTTTTTTTTTAAGACTGTTTTTTAGGGTTAATATTAGAGGAATGGGAACAATGCTGCCCACTGGAGGTTAATTGTGCCGTTTAGTTTTTAGTGTTTTGTAGATAAGAGTGAAATGAAGTTTTCTTCACTCACAGCATGAGCCCTGGCTGGTTTCAGGCACAGCTCCCAACACACATATATAGGTATGTACAAAGGAATTAACTTATATTTTAAGGAATTGGCTTGTCATTGTAGAGGCTGGCAACTCTGAAATGTGTAGGGCAGCCTGGTCAGTCAAGTAGGATATAATGTTATAATCTTAGACATGAAATCCATAGGACAGGTCAGCAGATTGGAAACTCAGACAGGATTTCTTTTTTTCTTTCTTTTGTTCTTTAGATCACAGCCTCTGTAAGTGGTTTTTTGGGATACTTCCCCCTTCCTCCTCCCTCTGGTGCCCCTTCCATTCTCTCAAGTCCCACTCTTTGTTGTTTACTAGTTGTGTTAATTCTATTAGTCTCTTTCTTTCCTTTGGCAGTGTTCTTTCACTGGGTGAGGCACTGTGTTGTTGGAACCAGGCAAGCCTTGCTGGTAGGTTTTCAGTCTTAAGTTTGCGTTGGGTGGCCAGACTGTATTCATCTGTGATCTATCCATGTTTCCTTGCTGCAGGCCGTCAGACAGGATTTCTATCTTGCAATCTTGAGGCAGAATGCCTTCTTTGTGAAACCTTAGTTTTTATTCATAACGCCTTCAATTGTTTGGGTGAGTTAACACACATTATGGAGGATGGTCTGCTTTACTTAAAGTTAACTCATTATAAATGTTAATAACATCTTTAAAATACATTTACAGCAATTCTTGACTCATGTTTGACCAAACAACTGAATTACATAGCTCAGTCAAATTGACATAAAATGAACCATCATAATAATTGTGTCATTTAAAGGAATGTTTAAAGGGTTATATAGTCATGTGAAAAAAAATTTCAATTTGACATTAGGAAAAAAACCTGAGAATACAAAATCTCATGTATGCCTTGGTTATTGCTAGATTAAAAATGCATAAGAAAAAAGACAGATAAAAAGATCAAAGTGATTGTTATTTTGAATTAGCATGATAATATGATGTGATTTAAAATATATATATATTAATAATTTATTTATATATAAATTTCACATCATTGCAATCCCAGGATTTACCCCCCCCCACTCTCCCCTCCCAACCCTCCCCTTTCCCTCCTGCCCATAGTTGTGTGCTTCAGTTTGGTGCTTAGCTTGTTTTGTCTTTTCCTCATGGCTTTTGTTTATTTTTTTTCATTATATCCCATATATTAGTGAAGTCATTTGACTTCTGTCTTTTTCTTTTTGACTTGCTTCTGCTAGTATGATTCCTTCTAAATACATCCATGTTGTCATAAAGTCGTCAAATTTGTCATTCTTAATTGATGAGTAATATTCCATTGTGTATATATACCACATTTTTTTCATCCAGTCATCTGTTTTGGGGCACTTAGGTTGCTTCCATGTCCTTGCAATTATAAATAGTGCTGCGGTAAACATCCGAGCACTGATTTTAAAAATATTTCTAAGCATTTTATAATGTTATATTATTTTTATGATGGAGAAAATAAAAATTTAATAGGGAATTCTCCCTTGGTGTTTATTTTTTAAATGAAAAATGAAACTTTAAAACAAAAATCCTTCCTCGATGGTTAAATTATTTAAAGCAATGAGACAAGACAATAAATTGGGTGGCACTAAAGCTATTAAATACTAAGATTTTTTTAGTGAGGAAGGAGTTACTACTTCTGAGTCTTAATATTTTAAACATAGTCAGGACTATCTTTTGGCAATCAGGTGTATTTCCTAAGAGGTCAATAATTCCTGGAGACCCTAATCCAAAATAGAGAAAAGAGTTTATGGAGATTTGAAAGTGTCTTTGAGGTCTGAAAATATACTCCTTCTACTACTTCTCTTAGAATTTTGGGCCCAAGAGATAAGACAAATGAGTTTCTTAACTCCTACTCATGTTCAAACTGAGAGAACAAATCATCTAGTGCAAAACTTCCACCAATAATACAATCTTCAACACTACATGGATGTTGAATGACTGTTTCATTAGCTATACTTGAACCATTTGTATTAAATAAGCATAACTACTTTCCAGCATAAAAAAATAAAATAGAATATGTTGGCTTCTTCAGTAAGCAAATTTACCATAGGATAAACATTCAGTGCTTACTATGTGCCATAGAGTAGGCAAAGTTGCATTTTGGGGTTCTCAACACCTACTTTTGCAACTTTCAGGATAACTTCCTCTAACCTGATGTTCTTTTCACCTGATTCCTATTACAATCTAATAATTATAGCTAGGTTTTATTCAGTGCATGTTACATGCCAGGTACAATTTTAGAGACAATGATGAAATGGATACAACTACTTGTTCCTTTTTGTAGATGTGTGACTGGGATATAGAGAGACTAAATAACATGCAAAAATATTACAGCTATTTCATGGCAGAGCTGAGATTCAAATTCTGGTTCCAGAAATAACAGTCTTAACACAGAATTTACAGCTTTTTTGTGATGAATGTATTAACATAATTGTACACAGGCCATGTGTACTCTGCTCTCAGTTCTCTTAGGAAAATATCCACTTAACAAATTTCTGACAGCAAAGAATTGAACCTGTTTAGATGAGTGCAGTAAAGGGGTCATTTGGGATTGTAGAACAGTGAACTTCCTGAAGCCTTTCCTATGACAGCAGTTGGAGAGTTCTCTCTGACCCTGGTGAGTGAATTGTAAGTCTGTACATTTTACTAGGACTGCAGCCCTTATATGGTTGTTTGAGCCTTATTTCCTTAGTCAGAAGTACAAACTTCTGAAATGCCTTATGGCATATCTAATTATGGCAGAGTTTCTAAGACTTGTATCCTCCTCAATTCCTATATTCATGTTGTCAGGTGCTAACTCAGTTTTGTTTGATAAATGATGAAAAAATAGTTTGGAGGTGTGCTACGGACCGGCCGGGCGAAGGCGCAGGCCGGAGGACCAGGGCTCAGCTGGGCAGGAAAGACACAGGGCCGGCGAAAATGGCGAACAGACGCACACACTCAAGGGGTGGTGAATCTGCTGCGATTTATTTGAGATTTTTATGGATATATATAGTGTTTTTGGCAATCAGCATTCTATGAGTTTATGCAATTAAC
>PVHY01011654.1:0-47156 GCA_004024945.1 Uropsilus gracilis | reverse complement strand
AAGGTCATGGAAACAACCTAAATGCCCCAAAACAGAGGACTGGATGAAAAAAATGTGGTATATATACATGATGGAATATTACTCATCAATTAAAAATGACAAATTTGACAACTTCATAACAACATGGATGCATTTAGAAGAAATCATATTAGCTGAAACAAGCCATAAAGAAAAAGGCAGAAACCAAATGGTTTCACTAGTGTATGGGATATAGTGAAAAAAAATAAAATAAATAAAAGCCTTGAGGAAAGTCAAAACAAGCGAAGCACCAAAATGAAGCGCACAACTATGAACAGGAGGGAAAGGGGGAGGGAGGGAGGGGGGGCAAACCCTTGAGATTACAAAGTTGTGAAATTTATATATAAATAAAGAAAAAAAAAAAAGAATGACCAGTATCAGAATTGGTGTGTGTGTATGTGTGTATGAGTGTGTGTGTGTGTGGACACATGTGGTGTGTATAGCTGCACTTTTATGCAATAGGTTAACTCAATTTCAGCAGGTACACTGTTCATTGTAGTTATCTGTTGGGGATATGCAGATTATTCAAATTTGCAGTTGATGGGTGATTTCATAAGCTCTCTGGTACTCATTTGTATAAACTCAGTACTGATTTGATGCTCATTTCTACAAGTTAACTTTGACTATATCATCTCATATTTTCATAGCATTCTTGAAAAAAGATGTTGGAAAAGAGTTTGTTGAGTATCACCTAATAGGTATCTGTCCATGGCTTGCATTCTTTGCTACTGGAGGCTTTCTGGCTAATGGGAAAGCACTGATGTGGGTCAGCTAGATTGGGCTCATCTATCTCCAGCTGAAGAACTTCATGCAACTTGCCTTTACCTCCCTAAACCTAGATTTCTCTATCTACAAATGAGGAAAATATCATCTACCTTATAGTGTTCCTACAAAATGAAATGGGAAGGAAATAAGCATAGACTACAAACTTTGCAAGGAGACTGCACATAACACGTACAAAATACAAATTCCTTCTTTTCTTTCCCTGAGCTAGAGAACTATCAAAATTCATGCCTAATGCATAACAGCTCCTTAATAAACATCTATAAAATGAAAGTATCACTTCAGGTTTTCAGATGTAACAAGGTGGCAAACCCAAAAAAGAAGCATGAAATCAGTTTTCTCTAAAATTCTCATAACCTCTATTGTGACCATGTTATGTCAAGTGGCCATGCTCTCCCATCTCAACCCCATCTTTGATTGCTGAACAGGTAGACCCATTTCCATTCTAGGCACTTAGGACATGTCTTCTACACAGCAACTTTGGAACTCATACTTTCAACTGACTTCACTTACAATCAGAGCCAAACCCTTGCAGAGTCCACAGGGTCCTCAGTGACTCAGTTTCAGCAATGTTTCCATGTATTCACTGAGCTTCTACTCTGAAGACTTCTTCACTGTGCCTAGACGATTCCAAACACAGCTCCCTTCAGATCCTTCCTGCTGGTTGGAGTGAAGCCCCACATGTAGATGGCTCACTCACTTTGCCCCCCTTTTTTATGCTCTCTGTGGCCCTGCTCTAAAGCAGGGACTTCTATGGATCACGCCTAGACTCGCTTGTCTAGTCAGAATTCTCTGGTAGAAGGCAAGAGACCAGACAGATAGATAGACAGATAGAGTTGATCTCCAGCAAGTAGCTGTCATTCCTCACTGCTGGAGGGCCTGGTCAGTGAGTGACTGATTCCTTTGCCTAGTCCTGCTGCTGTCAAGCAGATCCTCTACTTTGGCTACAGGTCTTATGAGAGTTCGGCATCATCTCTCTCTCTCTCTCTCTCTCCAGCCTCTTCAGAACTGAGGTTGGTGATGGTTTCCCACTGTTGCCAGTAGTCCCAAGATGCTTATCCTACATTTCTCTTAGCCCCATCTATGTGTCTTTATTCAGTTCTCTTCAATGATTCTTGGGGTCATCCCTTCCTGCCGCTTGCACACAACTCTTGAGGGAAGGCTTCCATGATCATCTCTTTAAAACAAATGCCTTCTCACTTTTTGAACATGCTCTATCTTCACGGAATTATTACTGCCCAGGAGAATATGCATTCATTTACTTTTTAAATTGTGTGCCTCTGTGTTCAGATTGTGAGTTCAAAAATCTTCATTTTTCTTTTGTTTCCTGATGTGTCTGCTGCTCCCACAAGAGTCTCACTTGCATAAAGCAAATGCTTCATAAATACTTGTTGAGTGGATGGATTTAAAATAAAGAAAATTATATTTAGACTTTTCCTTCCCAAGATCTTGAATAGAAAAGACAGTAACCTAATGAAAAACTACTCTGATCTGTGCAGAGATCTTAGGGGGTAATGGAATATAAAATCACTAGATATCTACTATACTTATGTTAAGCTTCTAGTCAAAGTGACTGGCAAATCTCTGACCTGAGCAAGAACTCAAAGACATTAAGATTCTACTTTCCTGACACAGCTGAGTATGAATGGCAGAATTTGAAATTGACATGTTAGGAGGTAGGCAGTATCAGTGGAGATCTTATAGTGTAGTTGTAATATTTGTAGTTACCAGATGGTAATGGGTTATAACAACAACCCCCCCCAAGTTAATTATGCAGAAAATATACTATGAATAATATGGCTGTCATTAAACTTGAATGATTTCTGTACAGATAATAGATTTTAGCATTTCTAGGATCCTTCTATGTGGGAAGCTGATGAATAAGGGAAAACTCTTATTCATTCTTATCTATATTCAACACACTGAAAATAAATCTGTAGATTTCTTCCCAGTGAATAGTTGTCCTCTATCATCCTAGATTAACCCACCTAAAAGATATTTCCCTAATAAATAAAAGTGTTTGCCCCCACAGTGTTTCCTGCAGAATAACGAATCCCCCTACCTCCACATGCTACATACTATGAGATCCTGCTTCCTACCTTCCTTTTTGTTTATTTGCTACTGCACTGTAACCATTCCTTCACAAGGGTATTTAAGAATTTCTAGGGTCTAATAAAGTCAGCTCTTAACTGCAAAGTTGAGGAGCATGGGTCTCTAAACAAGTCTTCTCTAACTCATACTGCTCAATTTCTCTCGTGCACTCAACTCACCCAGGACTTCTAACACTTCTAGTTAGACTGTCCTTTGAAAAATATATCACTATTCATGTAATTTTAAGTCAAAAGTTATAATGAAAGTTATGATCAGAAACTAGTGAAAAAAAAAAAGCCCTGACCTTTTGAATTTATTTATAAGATATAAGACTTCATATTAAAATTTAAAGGTCAAAAGCTAATATTCTTTCAGGCTAAAATTTGCGTCAATTTTTAATCCATTTTTAGAGGATGCCAATGTCAGTTATCTTCAAAAAATGTTGATATCTGTCAACGCTCCACTCTTCACTTAAAAGTAGAGTTTGAAGCCTGATACCACAAGAATCTTAGTCCATTATCAGTTTACCACAATGAGAATCCCTCTTTAAACTGTGAATGCCCCACCTTCTTCCCACCTCCCTCCCACTGGGTTGGAGTTTTGTTATATTTATAGGTCTTAGTTTGGTTTTTACTTAGAAGTAGCTGCTAAATAATCAGATGTTTGCATAAAGAAAGAGTAAACAGACCCTAGATATAGAAAAGCTCATAGCACAGAGCCACATACCTGCAGACATTCACAAATGCTCTATTTATTGCACCGATTCTAAGTTCTGGCTGCACATTCAAATTACCTGGAGAGTTTTAAAAACATACGTGAGTGGACAGCACGTTCAGCGATTATGCTTTAATTTGTAGGGGGTGCATCTTAAGCATTTCCAAAGCTCCCAGGTATTCTAAATATGACAGAGAGTTGGAGAGCCAGTGACTTAGAGAACCTGAACTCACTGGCATATCTTTCTTGTAGATTTTAGCTGATTCTAGTAGCTTCTGTTTCTTTTGCTCTAAAAACACCATGGCCACTCTTGTGTCCCTTCCTTTCCTTTATTTACAAGATCCTCTGCTGATCACTTTTCTATGAAACAGCAGTTTTTACTGTTCAATGAGGAAGATCTTCAGGAGGAATTAAGAAATAAATTTCATCTCATCATCAGTAGGGCTGGTTAGGCATACATCAAGAAGGATACTATTCCATGAAGAGAAGAAAAAACATGCTGATAATCAACTTCTGAAACCTAGAGGGAATGTCTTCATTGGCCTGGACCAGGTGTTGGTAAATTTCATAGTGCTTTATGGATTCACAGTCTCTGAATAGTTGTGCACATCTCCTCCCTCCCACTTTCACTTTCTGCTTTTCTCAGTTCTCAATTTGTTCCATTGAGTTTGTCATGACTGAACATGGTGTACATGGGCCAGCCATGGTACTCTTATGGGCATGGACAAAGTAGAAACTCAAAATGGAAGCAGTGGTTTTACTTCCCTCTTGAAAGCTGCTCTAGGGTTTAGGAAGAGTAAGAACAATTTTCATAGAGGGAAATTTGCACGAGTGATGGAATGGGCACTGAAAGAAAGGTGTATAAGATAATTTTTTTGGAACCTCTCTCTTCATAACTTTCTTCCAGCCAGACCCAAATGGTTTTCTAAAGACCTTAAGAATTTAAAATTAATTAGCCACACAAAGTTTAAAATTTTGAGGGGGTAGGGGATGGGACTCAGTGACTTCCAGAAGGCATTTATACTACCAATTCAGGTCTCATTATAGATGGATCACAATAACCAGGTTATCAGAATATAGAGGGAAAACTGAGTAGTTATTGTTAAGTTCAAGGGTGACAATGCATTATAGATTATTTTTTATTACTATGAAAGTACTTTATTATAAAATCTCCCAGCTACTCAGATTTCCCATTCAGGGGATTTTGATTGAGATGAAGGATTCAGGGTTGTCTAAAACTGTGGTCCCATTATGATATTAGACATGAGGAGGCCACATCCCAGAACCAGGTGTCTGGCAAGCCAGGTAGAGTCACTCAGTCTGGAACTGAGAACACAGCCACCACTTGGACAAAGATCCCCCACCCCCACCTTTTTCTCTTTTTAAACACTGACATTTCCTCCCTTCTCCATTGGAAAAAGCACATATAAATTTAAAGCAGTTTCACAGTTATTAACACTAAGCCAATCTTCTTGAGTTTACTGAAATAGCACATGTGATTTTTCCCAATTCCCATAGAAGACCAGTTTCATGCATGAATGTAAGTAGACTGCAGAGTGACAACCACCATGGGTGGCAGAGTTAATATCATAATAAGTATGTTTAGTAAAACACTTAGTAGTTCACTGAGTTCAGGAACACCCCTAACCGAAGCCTTAGAAATGCACATCATCAATATTTATGTTTGTTGGACACGTTGGACTTATTTGGAGTAATTTCTAACAACAGCTGTGTAAATGATTGAAGTTGTGGTCTTTTCTCAGACTTAAATCTCCATTTGGCAATTCTTACATATGTCCAAACACAGAAAATATTTTCATTTTTGATATGTAGGAGATTCCAATTTGGGATTTAAATGTCAAACGAAGTGGGATCATTCATTTCCCAGTTCTCCTTTCACAGGCTGCTTTGCTCCACTCCCCTCCCCAGTGACAATGCACACTGCCATACTTCCCCTTGAGAAATTCCCAGAGCTTGCTCTTTTGTGCTGTCATAAACATAAGGGGTGAAACATTGGTTGGAAATGTAAACTTGGATGAAGCTTCCAAAACACAACAGAACAATTGGTGGTCTTGTCGGGTCTAGTTTTTTATTGGACAAAACCATAGCCTTGACGAGGCTTCACTGTTTATGAGGTTCATCGCCACATATAAATGGTTTTTAAAAATTATGAGAGGCCCACATTTATAGGTGCAATGAGTCTTTGTTTGGAAAAAAAAACAATGTATCTGTTCCTTGAATTGTTAAGCTTTTTTTTCTTTCCTGTTTCCAGCCCACAGCAAAACATCTTAAGCACAGCTCAGCTCGCTGGGCATTTTAATTGAAGGTGAGTCACAATGAGCCTGTTCAGTGCAAATAAATCTTCACAGCACTTTTAAGACATTCAGGTTGTTCAGTGCAAATAAATCTTCACAGCACTTTAAGACATTCAGGGAGAGTATGTAACTATTAGGTCAGCAATGTTGCTTTGTGAGCCGCAACTTGGAAAACACGTGCTGGTGAGACAGCCATACATGGCACATGCAGGGTATTTACACAGGCGAACGTAGGTCTGGCTTCCAGTGTTTTGCCAGATTTTGTTAGAAAAGGATTTTCTGCTTGGCTCTGTGTATGATGCTGGTACCCTGCTGACTGGAAATGGAAGGGAAATGGAAGTTCCTTGGTTTATGGGGTGAGAAGCCCTATTGGCAGGATGGCCACCCATAAACCAGTATAATGAAAAAACAAAGTAGGGATAATTGAAATTAGGCTTCATTTAAAGATAAAATACAGCTTTGGGGATAGACTAAGCAGCATCTACTAGGATACCTGTTTGGATAAAAACCAGGAGAAAAGAAATGCCTTCTTAGAATAGGAGTCACCTATTCTAAGTCTCTGAACTTAAAAATATCCCTCTGCCCAGTTTTATGGTGATAGTGAATAGAAGCAAGGTAAATACATAAGACCACCCAGTGGGACACAGCCCTTTTCCTGTGCGCATTCCCACTGTAAAAATTCACATGACCATTGCACACACACAACACAAAGAGCTCAAAGGTATTTCTTTTAGTCCTTTCAACTTATTAATAGAAACAGAAACGGGAATACCACATAGCTGAGAAGCATCGGGTGCAGAATGTCCCAGCTGTCTGCTGGAGTTATTTCCCTTTCCTCCCCCTCCTTGCTCTCCTGAGGTAATTTACTTACACATACTTTAAACAAGAAAGGGTCAATTAGAAAAGTATGACTGATGGTAAGAGGGATTGTTAACATGCCCAGTTCTTGCATTTCATATAGTTACTGAAATGAAGTTCCAGAAAGACAGTAAATTGTGTATTTCTATATTTTGGTGGAAAATGACATAGTTCTTTGATCTTCCACTTTCACTTTGCCTCCAACCACCATGTGTGATGGGTTCTCTCTGACAGGGGTCCTAAACATCTCACCTTCTAGTTATGTTAGGCCACAGCAGCCCTGGCCCCAGTACTGGTGTTGATGCATTAAAATAGCTATCATTAGCATTAGTGGGTGGAGATTTGGAGAAGGGAAGGTAAGCCTTCTTGAGAGAAAAGAGGATTAAAGGATCAGGGAGGGGACAGAGATAAAGACAGGGAAAGAGACAAAACCCAGGAGAGTAGAGAAGACAGAACAACAGAGAATGGAGGGGAGAAGGACAGAGAAGAGAGAAGAAGAGAGAACAGAATGGGAAGAGAACGGAGTAGAGAAGAGAATGGAAGAGGAAAGAGAGGAGAATGGAGAAGTAAGGAGCAGAGAGGAGCAGCAGGGAGGATGGAGACCTCAGAGCTGCCGCTGCCATGCGGGGCAGCCGGGAGGGAAGGAAGCCAAGCTGTGTGCTTTCATTCCTAGCCCAGCCAGTGAGGAGCCCGGGGAAGCACTTTGGAGACACGTGTAAGCTGTGTGAGCTGTCTTGGAAAGTGGTACTTGAGAACTTGGTTTAATTTTGAAACTGCGAAGCTTGGGAATCTGGAGAACCGAGGAGAGTTTGTTGTGTTGTCATTTTCAACGTGAGATGCCTGAAGCGCTTGCTGTGTTGCTGTATCGAGTGAGTCTTGCCGATGCTGGGTCACTGTGGAGCTGGAGCTGAAAGACTGTCAGAGCTGTGCCCTTTGGAGAAGAATTGATGATGCCATCTTGTTCTTCCTCGTTGGATTTGAACCTCCTGCTTTCGGAGAAGGATTGACGTTGCCCTCTTAGCTTCTTCTGGCTTGGAGGGAATGTAGCTGTGTCTTCTGAAGAAGTGGCGATGCCATCTTAACTCCTTTATCCGGCTTGAGGTGGGGCAGTCACCATTTTGTGGTGCAACATGGTTGTTGCAGCCAGGTGACTTTGGACTAGAGACTGGACTGTGTGGTTAGATTACTAAAGGGGTTCCCTGTACTACTCAGTGACTCTTGTCTAATTTGTCTTTTAATAAGTAAATTTGTTTTTGCCTCCGCTTAAAGTTTATGTAGTCTTGCTATGGCATGTGTGGGCTGGGAAGAACCTGGTGTGTGGCTGCCCTTAAAGGGCCATTGCTCCCCTCTGTAGATTTGGGTGAACACCCCATTTTGTCTGTTTTGCCACCCGATTTCAGTTACTTGCTCATGTCATCACCTTATCATCAGGGTGCACCTAGTCATGTGCTTCTAAAAAGTGAAATTTAAGAATTTCACTTTTCAAGAGTAGGTTATAAAGGACTTCCTTCTTTCTTGACTCTCACTCTCATATGGTCTCATATGAGAAGCCAGATACCATGTGTGGCTGGTTGCACACAAAGGGAAAGATCTACATGGCAAGAAAATATGGAGGGCTCTGACTGACTAAGGGTGAGGAGTTGAAGTCCACAGTCCTGCCAATGACCACGAGTGTGGAGGGAACATTTCCTCAGTCAAGTCATGAGATGGCTGCAGTTCAGTGTCTTGTGAGGTGTCCATGCCAGAGGACATAGCTAAGCTGCCTGATTCTTGACCCATGGACATCCTGAGATTATAAAAATACCTCACAATAATAAAAAGTTCTTGTTTTAAGTAACCAATTTTGGAGTGATTTGTTATATGGCAATAGATAAGCAATATACCATACTAAAAATACATTATCATCCATCAGTAGACTCTGCATTTTTTAAAAGATATGATACATAGATGCAATTTGTCACATCCTTCACTTTTTTGGGGGGAGAGGTGTGCTTTATTGTAAATCCCACCACTCTTCTAAGAGAATATCTTAGGATCACTGCAGTTTAAATGGTAAAATATTCCCCACAAGATGAGACTTTACACCAACGGAATCGCTTACTCAAAAACTTTTCTTCACTAACCTCCTGAATTTGATATTTTTAACTATGTTTAATTCACCTGTAAATAAATTGCTTTTCTCTTTAGTCTGGTTCTATTTGTTCATTTCAGCAAGAAAATATTAGATAATCAAGACAGATGTGGTTCGTTAAGTGTGTGAAGACTCTTTTTTTTATTTAAAAAAACAAAACAAATTCCATAAACACTGATTATGCAGTTAACTGTGCTTGAACCTGTATGCTATATTTTGAAGGATAGTTTGATATTTATATACAGATTATTTTTACTTGGTATAGTTTCTCAGAAATAGATGGTCCCTAGTATTTGAATAGTCACATACTCTGGTCCTCTGCCACCCACTGAAAAATTGTCTCCAGATGTCCAATAAAGCTGAATGGCCAACAGAAGTGGCAATGTGGTCAGCACTGATCTAGGACTTAAGGGAATATACCCGAGACCACATCTTGGGTTTTCTGCTAAAATCTTTCCAACAAATAGGATGGTCTATATTACCACCTGTAAAGTGGTGAGTCAGTTCACAGTATCCAATTTTGGGATTATAAAACCCATTTGGTACAACACTAAAAATTGGTATACATGTAACTTGTGATGAGAAACCAATGTGTGGGAAGCCTTGTTTTGGTGAATAAGTGTTTTTCCACCCATGGGTTGAGAAAGCATTGAGTATCACACTGGCAGTATTTTCTCTTCTGGGAAAAACCAAAGCACTAAACAAAAACAAACCTAAAAACTGCACCAAAAAGGACAATGTGCTTGCGAACTTCCATTCTCCTGATTTCGATCCCAGGACAGGGTGTTCATAGTTGGTGTCTGTAGCAACACAGTAAGTAGGCCAACACTAAAACTGTAGATACAAATATGTCTGTATTTCCTATCTTACTTCAAATGCTTGAAATGCCCTAACATATGGATGATAAATGTGAAAAGGTTTTAATTATACTGAAGAATTCTTTAACTGTTGAGAGATGTTCGCCATCTTGACAGAAGAGATAACTTGTGATAAAGTGTCTTATACTAAAAGAGAACATGTTAGGCCTTCTTTCATTGATTTTTAAAAAATGACTGAACTGACATGTCAGCAAACACAATTAGTTTATAATATATATTTTAATATGTGCTTCATTATCTTTCAACATTAATTTCTCAGATTGGAGCTGCCTCAGATTTTGCTTTTTATTTTTGCTATAATTTTTAAAAATTAATTGGGGCAATAGTGGTTTACAAAACGGAGGCACGGATCACCCTCAGATGCATTTCCTCACAACATACTCATCACCAATTTACCCTTAGTCCTCAAGATTCCATTAGACTCCTCCTGTTTTTCCTTCTCCCTCTTTTAGCTTCTATTCCAGTCAGTTTTCTACAGTTTGTAAATGGTTTGGTTTTATCTGTCCCTTTCCTTGGTTTCTCTGTATTCCACTTATACGTTTAACCATCTGATGTATGTCTTTCTCCTTTTGTCTTATTTCACCTAGTGTTGTTATCTTTTTCAGTTCCATTCCAATCCATGCCATTCAGAAATGGCAAGACCCCTCCCACTTTTTAAAAAATAACTGAGTGGTAGCCCACTGAGGCTGTTTGCCATATTTTTCTAAGCCACTCCTCTGCCCCTGAGCACTTAAGTTGTTTTCATAAATTAGACATTGTAAATAGTTTCTAAATGAACATAGGAATTCACCAAACCCTTCAAATCAATGACTTCACATTCTTTAGGATTGGTAATATTTTTCCAAATTATATTTATCGAGTTAAAGTAGGTTTACATCTTTGTATCTGCCATGGGGGTTATAGGTCACAACCTCTACAAATGGATACTTTCACATCCTGCCCATTGCCTGCCAGTGCCCCAACAACCCTCCACCACATTCCCATTCAGCCCTTTCCCCTTCCCCTACTAATTCCCACCCCACTACCCACCTTTTCCTCTGGTAAGAACTGCATGTCAGGTCATGCCCACAGTAATGCTTTTTCTGCTCAACTATCTTAGTTTACCCAGCTTAGCCTCAGGGATTTGATCAAGATGGAGGAGCCAGTTCCTGTGTTCGTACAATCTAGATTGAAGACAGAATGCATTTCCTGCACATTGGACAAGGGCAGGGGGGGCTGGGAGGCAGTTGAGTCCCCACCTTACCAGGAATACTTCCGGCTCCCTTTCTGGGCTCCCTCTCTCTCTGGTATTCACTCTCTGGCCTTGGTGATCTCCTCCTCCTCCCCCAGGGTGATGTTGCCCTTTCAGCCTCGCCTCCAAGGCCCAGGCGAGCCCACTTATATATGCACACATTCATCGGGTCAGGCATGTATAATCATGGGGAGGGTGCAACCAGGTTCTGGTCACAGAGGCTAATGATGGAAAAGTATGAAAAATCCTGAAAATTCATTTATCCTCCATTGCATCATTGAAGGCTATTTGACTTCATAGGACTCACTGCTAACAACCCACAGGGCATCCAATGGTTCTGTATAGTGACTTCTGCCAAGTCTGAAATGTGGACCGTATAGAAGTCTTCTCTGTGCATGAAGAAGATGCGAGCTAGTCTGACTCCCTATCCTGGAGAGCAGCACTTCATTCTCTACACGACCACATCTTCCACAAGTTAGATGCACAGAGAAACTCTGTGCTCTGATGACAGCCTAAATTGTGGCCCACAGAATGCTGTGCCTGACCCTCCACGCACTGAGTTGTGGTCTCTCGTACGTCACTGAGACAGGACTAGATGACGTGGCAGCTCCACTTTCTCTGCGAGGTAGAACAGAGACATCCCAGAATCTGAGTCTTGACGAAGTTACTTGTAATTTGACAATGAGAATTACATGATCTCTACAGCGAAAGAATAATTAGCAAGAAGAACTCACACTAAGTCTGAAATAAGAACACATGAGCTAACAGTAAACTCATCTATCTTGGGAGCCATTATTCATTGAAGATGGTTTTTAGCTTACTCAGAAAGACAGTGAAAGTGGCCAAAGAATCTATACTTTAAAGACAACTTCTGCCAGTGAATATGTTACTTCTAGACTGTGCTTCTGTAGGGGCTTCATTATAAGAAGGAGGTAGAGTGGTAGGGTGCATAAAAGGGAATTAGGGAAACAGATGCTTTAAAAAGTTACTTAGTCTCTCTCTTGATTAGTTTTCTCATTTGCAAAATGGCAAAAGAGATAATGCCAGTTTTCTGGTGTAGTTGTGCTTACATAGAAGATACAAGGGAAATTGGCAGAGAAAAACAAATGACAGAACATTATTTTTATTATTAAATGAAAAAATAAAATTTACTTGGGTTATATAATTTGAAATTTACTTTCCTTAAGTACATATTACAAGCAAATTGTTTATAAGATGAGCAGCGGTGTTTCTCGAAATCTCTGTTGAAGGTTTGTTTGTTTTCAACTGAGCACAGATCAAAGCTTTTTGCAAAAGTAACAAACAATAATTTCTAAAATAATTAAAGTGCAATAAAGTCTTATACTAAAGTGCTGTATAAGTTTGGATACTTGTCTCTGCTCTCTGCTCACATGGCTTATGGGTGGGCACCTGTCCACAGACTGCCTGGAACCATACTGGTGTAGAGGATCTTGCTTTTCATTTGGATTTCTCCATAGGTGTACCCTTTCTTGTCTTGGGAACTTGCCCTCTTCTGGCTACAGATTTTGACATGGCCAGGGCTAGTTTATCACCTGGGCTTGACAAGCAGAGTACAAATACACCTAGGCTCAGAGTGAAAAAGAGAATTACACAGGAAGAGCCAGTCAGTTGGGACAAGGCAGGAAGAGCCACGGCAGTGCCTAGCACCTCAAGATGACGGTGATGGAACTTCTAGAGGGGTCAGGAGCTGTCCTTGGGACGCTCCTTCACCAGACCTGCTGCAGGCTATGGCCCAGAGCCTCTATCCAAAGACCTTGAGCCTGGCTCCTCATGCAGATAGCCATCTATTCAGCATCACTGGAGGACATCTTTCTGCTTAAATTAGCTGGTGGACTTGTAGTGCTTGAAACTAAGAACCACGAGTAAGTCATCCAAAAGTCAGGAGGGTAGCATCTTGGCGACTTTGGCCATTGCTGTGATGTTGACAAACACTTGAGAATTCTTGCCCAGATGACTATTTCATTACTATCCTAAGATATACTGCCTTCTTTTTAGTACAGTCCTGTGTATAAAGACACCTAATTACAAAATCATTTCCATGTTAATTTGAAAATCGATGAGCATTCTATCCTTCATTCTGACAGCTACATGGGCCAGTAGACAGACGATTAATCTTGCAGTGATGAAGGAAATTTCCCTTCTCTGGTTGTCCCTCTTTACACTTGGACAATTTATGCTCAAATTTACTCTGTGGTCTTAAGCAAAAATTTAACCCTGAAAACCTGCCTTCCTACATGGAAAAGAATGGGCCAATGGAGTCTCTTGACATGAGTGACAGAGGCAATTTTCTGATCAGTGGATAAAGACCTCTTTAACACCCAGGGAGGCACACAGGGCTGTGCACATGACTCTCTGTATGTTCAGAGGCTCCTGGGCATCTTTTAAAAAAAAGCTTTAGATTCATAAGATAAAGAGATTAGGTCGAAAGGCCCTTTTCCTCTTCCAGACTCCGAACAGCTGGCTGCTGTTCTAAAGTGTTCTTCTGGTTGTCACATATCCCTGGTTGTTTCACTGCGAAGCTTCGCATCAAAGTGTTTCCTCAGGTATTATCTTATAAAGGAGCAAAAGGATTGAAAAAGTGAGCTCACTGAAATTATCATTAGTAATTGTTGTACAGCTTTCATGTCAAGAGACAAATCATTGAGAGAGAAAACAATGAAACCAGTATTACAGAGATAGATCACTATTTCTGTGGATCTGTGTTTTTACTGTGAGTAGTCAGCTGAAGTACAGGAGTTCACTTGAGAATGAGAGGATTTAGGACAATGGTTCTCACCTTGCATATGGAAACAATTCAAGGATTTGAAAAAAATGTATCCGTGTCTGGTTCATTTCTAGATAGTCTGATACTCTAGCGAGTCTCCAGTAGATAATACCTGAAGCCTAGAACTTACTACACATCTTATAATAAGAAATTATTGCCTATGTTAGTTTTTGAAATTTTCTTTTTTTATAATTAAGTATATTTATAGTCTAAATTTAACTTATTTTTGATAATTAGGAGCTTCTATTTTAATTTCCTTAAAATAAATATCTTTAAATAAGGAATTACAAAATCAAACTCAGGTAATACTTTCTGGAAAACATTTCTCACTATGTTTGATGGTTTGCCAGAAACAAACTAAACAGTGTGGGATTCAGAATCCTATCCATGGGAGAGAGCCAACATTGCCTTGTGAATTGATGAATGAAAGTTGAGATGATATTCTAGGCCTAAGTTCATTTAATAATCTTTCATGTCATAGAGCAGAGAATTTAAATATTTAATATCCCTTGGAATTTGCTTCTCCAAAGAACCATGAAATTTATATAACTGCATATTTTAATTATCTGAAATATCAATTGATTGTCTTGATTACACATATAGTTAACAGAAAAGCCTAGTAAATCCTAGATTACACCCTCTCATGGCTCTTGAAAAGTCACTAGAGCTACATCACACCTGCAACTGTTGACATCTACAGCGCTTCCTCTTTAGTGACATGTGGACAGTTACCATGTATCTAAAGGCCCACTGCTATATCTGTGATTCTGTTTGGCTTAGGAAAAGAGAATGTGATCCTTTTGCTTCTATACAGAGTCTCTATTAACTTTATATGATTCAAACTAATGTGAATAATAATAGAGGCATTAATTTCCTTCATGTTGTTAATATAACTGAAGGTTTCATTTAATCATATTTAAATTACATAGAGATTAAAGGGATGCCATTAACAAAATACGAACAATCCATCGTTGTCATTCTAATTCCTTACTGTTTAGATACGTGCACTTGGCAAGGTAAATAACATTGAATAATGAAATGACTTCAAAATATTATTTGGAGTCATCTCTCAGTCAAGAGTCAAAGAAAATTTCTTATAATAGAGGAAATTAACAAGTCAACCAGAGAAAATAAGCAATAACTTTAATTTCTAGTCTACTATTATTTCTGCATTGCTAAGCTCATTTGTGATGCTGATTCTTTCCTTTAAAATAACTTGTAATTCTTTCTAACCTCCTGCTGCTCTAATCACTGGACTGCTAAAGAAATGGCTATTTTAAAATATTTCTGCAAAAGAGATGTGTTACTCTGATAACAAGTTACTCTCTTAAAGAACAGCAATCTCTCTCACTATTAGTGTTCATCATTAAGGCTCCATCCTCATTCTGTCCCCATAGTTTTCTATGGGTGTCCAGTCTATCTAGTCTGACCACACTTCCCAGCCAGATTTAAAAAGCAACAACAACAACAAAAACCTGTGGATTTCAGCCCAAATGAGAGCACCTTTTTTTTTTTTTTGAGACTAGGTCTTGCCCGTGGAACTGCAGGCTCTCGTTGCCCAGAGTACCACAGACTCAAGCCATCCCCAGTCTCAGCTTCCCAGGTAGCTGGGATTACAGGCGTGCGCCACCATGCCCAGCTATTTTTTTGGAACGAGGTCTCGCTACAGGCCCCAGGTGGAAATTAAACCGCGATCCCTAGCCCTGGCCACTTCGTAGGCTGAAGCTTACAGGCACGAGCCACCGTGTCCAGCTACAAATGAGTGCATCTTGATTCTTAAGTGTCAATCTGTCACAGGTCAAAAGAACCTGACCATGAGGACATGAGCGTGAAAGAACCACACAAATCCTTTAGTTGTCCAGACAGACAACTTATAAAACAACCAACTCTCAAGATCAGCCACATCACACTAAGTGGAAAATCAGCACAGAAGGCCCAGAGCAATGATTTTCTTATGGATTAAAGAAAACTGGAACACAATAATACATTGGAAGTAGTTTGTGTAGATGTTATTGTTTTTGCTAAGAAAATCCCTAAATATGTCAGTGTAGAATCATATGAGAAACTCAAAGTGATAACCTACCAGTGGTAATTTGATGCTCAATCATTTGATTGATGCTCAATCAAATGAACAAATGACAGCACCATTTGTTCCCAAATCTCTCTTTATGCTGCACAAACTGCACTTGAAGTTGGAGCATTTGGTAGCAGTGTGGGCTGGTTTCATCCTCGATCTACAGAAACTGAGAATGATCTTGATGCTATTTAGGACTCATTCTCAGATAAGGACCTAGTTTGCATTTCTCAAAGTTCTTGAGGAATTCTCTAATGCTTAGACCCACTCATCCAGGAAAGACCCCTCTTTCTCCTAGTTGTCTTTCACTGCTTTTTGTCTACACCATAGTCAGTTCAGATGTCAGGGAGGCAAGAGAAAGGAGTGGAGGTCACTTGATGTCTTTTACTCCTTCATTATCTTTCAGGGGAGGTGAAATGCACTTCCTTTAACTTGTTTTCTTAAGCAAACATTTCTGTTTTCCTTCTCCTCCCTTTACAAACTGCCATAGGTATTCTTGGCCCTCATGGTTAAGCTGAACTTAAGCTACACCTATCTCAAGAAGTGAAAGTAGAAAGTGTTGGCCGCCAGACGCAAGGTACGAGAAATGAATCGACAAGAAGAGGTTGTTCAGTCACAGCCGGGGTTAAATGGATATATGGACCATGAGATAACTTTATTAATAAAAGAAAGGGGTATTTATAAGGACACAGGATGGAGGCCTGTTGAATTTTAAAGAAGACAAATAAACCTGAGAGACAATTAACATTTTAAAGTTTAAGAGTAATCAAGGAAGGGGGAGTGTAGGCAGGTGGTTGCTATCTCTGATTAGGAAAGCCAGTGGCGCCAGTGTGGTCTCAGAAGGTTATTGCAGTAAATCAGTTTTTTTAGGGACATTTTTTTAGGGAAGTTTTTTTAGTGACGGTTAATGAGAGAGGTTTTTTTTTTTTATCTTGTTTGCAGTGATGTTTCTGGTTTGCAAATGGCGTACAGCAAGAAAGCAGAAAACATCAATAGTTTATACACGGGGGCCAGCCATGCAAGACACAGAATATAGGGACAGTGATGAGATGCCATTTGCTAGGTTCAGTTATGAAAGCATGTGACTTCTGTCTTGTCATTCATACTTGCCCGCCAGATTTGCTGGTTTTGGTGGGAAGTCTACATAAAATAAAGTGAAGTTGATTACTAGCTGATAACCAGTGAGAAACTGGTTCCCATGGGGTAGAAGTAAAAGTACTTTACCTGTATTTTCCCAGGCTGTCCACACAGAAGCTTCAGCACTAGATAGGAATTATATCCATTTGTAGGTGAGAACCCTCATGCTAAAACTTCCAACATTATATTAACATTAGCACTGGGCTGGAGAGTAGACACAGGTGTGATGAATACAAGTCCACACCTAAAACAGTGTATTAGTTTCACTTTTCTGCTGAAACAATTTACCACAGACTTAGGGGTTTAATCAAATTTATTAACTTCACTTACCCAATAATTGCTCAGTTTCATGGCTCACTGATGTGTCTACTTGTAAAATGATGTAGAACAGAGGCCAGTCTCTGCATTTGCTCCAATTGTCTATATTTCTACAGCATTTGTGAGGAAAGATGACCTTTTTCTCTGGCAAAAAAAATGGTTATGTAGATCTTTGTCTTGGGGGGAAAATCCTGCAGATTGTTTGCAAGAACTGGTTGACCGCTGGAAGCTTTCTGGGTGAGGGAGTCCATTTTCAGAGCCTCTGGAGATAAAGGGGTAGGAGATGTGGTCTGCTGGGAAAAGTAGAGAATTGTAGGTTGTGGTGTCAGGAAAGGGTATGCACTTTATGCCAATGTTCTCCTTCAGCTGGTATCCAGGGGATTGTTGGCTCTGACCCCTGAGGCATTGTTAATTTTCTCAACAAGAAAAGGTCAGTATTTCATCTCAGCAACAATTATGGTGAAAATACCGCCAAGTAAAAGTAGATTGAGTGTAATTGTCCTCCCCAAATACTACTATTGTATATTGTTTTCGGAGAGCTATTTTAAAGTGTGGGGGATGGAAGAGGAGGTTGAAGATGAGGTGGAGGAGGGAGGGAGGAAAAGAGAGAATTACAGACCAAAAGGAGACTCAGCAAAAGGCTGAGTGAGGATATGAAGAGATTAGGAGAGAGGAGGACTCCATAGAGTCCAAGAGTCACTCATCAGTTCTTAGCTTCCTCCATGGGCTTGTACAGAACTATAGAGTTAGTAGTCATCACACTGATCCCTCTGAGAAATCTAAACCCAGTTCAAATCTTTCTCCCTTAGACTTCCTGACAATCTACACTTTAGTGGATGCCTTTGTCCTTAATCCAGGCAAACTCCCATTCACTTTCTAAGCTGTATTTTTCCTGCAGCCTAGGAAAATCAGGATTCTATGGTCTCCTTGGTGCCTTTCCCTTGGGACCTTACATCTTCACCTCTTCAGGTCAGGGTGGGGGTTCTGTCTGTATCTGCTCACCCCTAGGGATCTCTTGGGATTGGAGTGTATGCGTGGAGTAGGAGTTGGCTTCCTCTCATGAGATTTTGAATCATTTGGCCTATTTTGTTTAAAATGGTAATCTTGCCACCATGTAAAGAGAATACCTCAGTGAATGACAGCAACACTTCAGAAATCCAAGTGTAATCAGTTCACTGATATCTTAACTTAGCTATCCTATACCAGGCAACACCAGAGGCAACTGATGACCTGCTTTCAATTTGTCCTTGTCATGGGTGAAGACAATTTATTTTGATAGGGGGCTGGGCACTCCTCCCCCTTGGTGACATGGTTAGTATTGGGCCATTTTGTACTGGTGGGCAGAGACTCTGAGCCAAGGGAATTTCTTGAGAAGACAAATGGGACTGGGAAGAGGGAAATGGCATGGATCGCTGGGGAGATAGTGCAAAGCCCTGGAGAAGGGAGTAGCTGGGCCATTTTGAACTTTCTTGTTCCTTGTTGGCCTGTAGACCAGGGATTCCCACTATGTTTTGTTTTCCTCCTTTTCTCTGTTATAACCCCTTTCTTGTACCTGTTCTTCTAAATAAATTTGTCTCTTTCCATTTGTTTGCCTGTGTTGTAGAAATTCCTTCTGGGGTTTCATTGAACAAAAAGCTCAGTAAAATTATGGTAACTATCAACACAGATTATTTGGTTGTTTTTTGGTTCCAGAGTCCAGTAATTTTCCAAGAGAAATTCAATGGTGAAAATAACATAGCTCTTATGTGTTTAACTGGTTACTGAATGTTTGGATTTGCTGATAGTTAATATTGAATAGGATATTAATAAGCCAGTTTAAGGGGAATTAACACACTGATAAAAAAAATTGTGAGAAGAAAAATGAGAGTGGAATGATAGCTTCCAAGGACCTAGATTAGAATATACTCAACAGAAAGTGAAAACCCAAATTCATAAAGAATGAAATACTGTCACTAAAATGATGATTCCTCAGTCTAACATGCAAGACTTGGGTTAGAATCCCTCATTGGTAACCAGGACACAGTGGACATGTCTGAGAAGAGATAACAAGAAGAAACTGAAACATCTGGATGACCAGGAGACATTTATAATAATTGGATCACAAAAAAAAATTAGACAAAACTAAGAAACAAAAATTAAAATAGACAGTAAAGAGAGAAGAGGGTCTAACTCTGAAGTGATGTGATACCTCAGTGTTGAGGCAGTGATCTGCCTCAGTGTTGGAACAAATATTAATGCAATAAAATACAAAGAAAATTCTTAGAAATAAGATAAAATAAGATGACTGATTTTATTTTGGTCAAAGTTTATTACACCTAATAAATTTGGCAGCTCCAGACTTGGCAGTTCAGAATATGTGTCTCTGTAAACAAGAGATGGGAAGGGATGAAATTTTATGACTAGTCAATTTACTGAAAATAGGGATTGACCTGTCCAGTGCATTTTCTCCAAGTCCTTCTAGTTGAACCTTGACTTTCCTGTATTTTATACATGCATAAAAATATTTATGCACATTTGTCTTTAATATCTCCACAATCTCTATAAGACACAGTCCTGTAGAATTCATAACTGCTTATAACTGAATGTTGAGTCACATGTTTTTATTTTATCTCTCATTACTTGAGAAGAAATGAGTTTTAATGGTGAAGAACATCAACTCACAAGTCAGGCTTGCTTAATTCTGAAGCTGCCATTCGCCAAATTTGGGTCTTTCAGAGCCTCGCATTTCTTATTGATAAGATAGGACAGGTATTCTCACTGTAGAAAGGAGAATCTAAGCTGCATCCCTAAACTCTCTACTCAGCAGGTACCAAAAGCAACTTGGAGTTATGACAACAAAAATATTTCTTATTACTACTTACATACCGTAGGGCAAATCTCCCCAGGCTGATGATCTCTGAATTAAGATACAAACCAGTATCTCTTTCCTTGAGAGGATGGGATAAGAGAAAGATAAGCCTTTAGAATACCTATGTACCTATTCTCGATTCCAGGCCCCAAAGAAGACCTTTAAATTCGCCATAGATTCAAAGTTGAGGCAGAGATAATTTGCCTCCTTGATCTCTGCTCAACACCTGATCATGATGACTGACTTTGAAAATTCTGTTTAACTAAATGAGAAAGAGGTGGGAAAGGATCCAAGGTATTGCTTTGTACATATAAAGCAATCCTGATATTAATACAGAAATATTATTAATACAGAAATCCTGATATTAATACAGAAATATTTACTAAGCCATTTTAGTGGAAATTTTCCAAAACTATATTGTCCATTAGTCATTCTACCTCATAGTTAGTGGGTGACATGGCTGAATGGAGGACTGGGGCACCCCTCTTTGTGACATGGAACTGCACTATTACTGTCCTAGTGGGCAAGGTCTCAGAGAAAGATCCACAAGAAGAAACAGGAAGCACAAAAAGAGAGAGAGGCCAGAGTGGCCAGAGGTGTGGCGGATGCCAGGAATGCGGGTTGGTAAAGAGAAGCCAGAGTGGCTAAAACAGTGAGCCTGTGGTGGCAAGGAGCCATAGGGGAGAGTGGCTGGCAGAGGAACAGCCAGTGGAGTGGAATGCTGAATGAATAGTGGTCTGGCGGTGACTGGGGACTGCCGTGGGCAGACCCGGTGAGTGTAGCCAGATGACGTGGAAGGTGGCCCTGGAAACGGAAGTATGTGGCCTCAGAACAAGGTGGCAGGGATGCTGGAAATCTTATACCAAGAGAAAGTCAGGGATTTGGAAATCTGACTTTGCAAAAAGGTTTGAAGAACACTGGAGAAACTGAGGAGTTTGACATGTTGGACAGAGAAGAAGCAAATAGAAGATGGAAAAGACTAGATTTTGCAAAGTTCCTGCCTCAGATTTAGAGGGGTCAAAGGGATTCATCTTGGACATGTGTTTTGGGGATTTTTAGGACTAAAATGGTGAATGAAATAAGATAAGTGACCACTTCTGGTATTAATGACTTTTCATTTCCCTTGTTGATAACTTGTTAATAAATCTTGTTCAGTTGCACTGTGATGTGCAACTGCCATGTACAGGTGGGAAGATCCTGGAGGTAGAAGCTGGATTTTATTTTATTTATTTATTTATTTATTTATTCATTCATTTATTTATTTATTTATTTATTTATTTGTTTGTTTGTTTGTTTGTTTGTTTGTTTATTTATTTATTTTTGAGACTAGGTCTCGCTATTTTTGCCTGTGGAACCACAGGCTCTCGTTGCCTGGGGTACCACAGACTCAAGCCATCCCCAGCCTCAGCTTCCCAGGTAGCTGGAATTACAAGCGCACACCACCATGCCCAGCTATTTTTTTGGAACTAGGTCTTGCTACGGGCCCCAGGCGGGACTCGAACCACGATCCCTAGCTCTGGCCGCTTCATAGGCTGAAGCTTACAGGCACGAGCCACTGTGCCCGGCTTGAAGCTGGATTTTAAAAGTTCTTTCTTTGGCTTGTTGTTTGGAGGCTTCTGCCCTATTTCACGTGATTTCATTGGTAATAAACCATGATTCATCTAATTAAATTTCTGGTGAGCCATATACCCATAAGTACACTTACGGTTAGTCTACAGAAATAATTCCCAAGATGAAATGAAAACAATTGGTAAGTTCTAAAAAATGGTTTTAGTTTGGCTTTGGCCAAAGAGGTGGAGGCAAACAACTTAAATCAGGATAAAGGATCAAGTAGTTTGCTCACTTATGGATTCATGGTTGGACAAAGAAGTACTATTATACTTTAGCTTATTCCCATCAAAACATCTCTTTGCAGATGAAATTAATGGACAAATAAGGGCATTACCTATCCTGATAAACACAGCACTTAATAGTCAATAAAAAATAGTCAGAAAGTTCAATCACTTTCAGATTCCTTGAACATTACTACCATAGAAGGGTTTATGCTATGAAACGAGTGACTTTATTCTGAAGTCTTTGATACAGTGGATACCAAAAAGAACAGCTTTCTTGACTAAAATAGTGTCTGAATGACCTAAGATAGAATAATCATTTATCTTTACTATCACCAATGATGTGTTATTTATGAGCACTCCTCATAGGATAAATTGTTTGAATTTTGACACATGATAGGTTATACACACACACACACACATGCTCCTCATTTTTCCATTCTCTAGTAGTTATAAGGCTGAAAATTGCTGTGTTTCTCTTGGAGTGTTACAGAATTTTAATGTGAAAAAAGAAATGAAATAAGACTGAAATACAAAGCTACGAGCTTGGAAAGAAATCCAAACTGCCATCTTGATGAATACTTCATTTTCTTGAGTCAGTGTGCCAACTTGGGACAATTGTTTAACTTGTCTATTTCTATTTCCTCAATTTATGACTGTTTGTCCTTGAAAAAGCATTTGAAACATATGCTTCAAATAATTATACACACAGACACACATAGATCAGGAACTGTGCATTATAGATTGAAAATCAACCTTTGCATGTCATCTTTGCACATCTATGTTAGCAGTTAAAAATATTCAGAATTTATTGGAGGAGAAAAGGAACAATCTATTTCTGTATAATTAAAGTAAGCTCAAATATGTTTCCTGATCTCAATCCAATTGTTTTGGTTTCTCACTTTGCCTGGAATCACAGGAAAACATTTGTTACTTTTGCCAACTTGCTCCCTTGCTAATAAACCTTGACTAGTTCATTTTCAGAATAGTGGTTTTCAGATTGCATTCTTAAGAATTCTAGGGTTCCACATAGCAGGGACTTGATAGGCAGCAAGGGAGAGTCCACAACTATGAGTTTAGGGGCTCTACTCTGCCCTTAGTCTCCACAAATGAAACTGATCGGGGTGCTGTGGTGAATTTGGGAGAGCATGGCCCTCAGCATGGTGGTTCTGCATTAGGATGGCAGTCATTGTATACTGGTGGATGGAGACTTGGAGAAGGGAAGCCAAGGCTTCTTGTGAGGACAGAAAAGGATCCAAGGAGTGGCTGGAGAGATACAGAGACAGAGAGAGAGAAAAGGCATGGAGAAGAGGAGAGTAGAGCAGCAGCAGGAAGGCTGGAGGCCTCATAGCAGCCGCTGCCATGTGCAAAAGCAGGGCAGGGAAGGAAGCCATGCTGTGGGCTTCTATCTCCAGCTTGGGCAGGTGAGGAGCCCAGGGAAACATATTGGAGAAACTTGCATAAGTTGGCTTGGAAACGTGGTACTTGAAAACTTATTTTAACTTTGAAACTGGAAAGTTTGGGAATATTCTGGAGACCTGAAGAGAACTTGTTGTGTTGCTGTTTTCATGGTGAGACATTTGAAGTGGTTGCTGCTGTTGTATCAAATGAGTCTTGCTGGGTTCGGGCCACTTTAGAGTTGAAGCTGAAAGAATGACAGAGCTGTGCCTTTGGGAGGAGAATTGAAGACCCCATCCTAGTTTCTTCACTGAATTTGAACCTCCCACTTTTGAGGGAAGGAGCAACAATGCCATCTTTGTTTCATTTGGCTTGAAGTGAATAGTTGTGCCTTTGGTAGGGGCTCAATGGCACCATTTTGTTTCCTTCATCTGGACAGAAAGTGGAACACTGCCATTTTGTGGACACATATGCCTTAGGACCTATATACAGTTTTTGGACTAGAGACTAAACTGGTTGGTAAGATTACCAAAAGGATTTCTTGTACCCTCAGTGACTTCTGTTTATTTTGACTTTTTGATGAGTAAATCTGTTTTGCCTCTTTTTAAGGTTACTGAGGTCTTGTTACTGCTCATGCAGGCTGGAACACTGACTGGAAGTATTTAGGTTGAACGGCTAGCAGCTCCCATTTGTAAGTTTATTTAGTATTGTGTTTTACCTGTTTTCTTACCCAATTTCACAACCTCAAATCAATTTAAACAACACATGAAATATGTACATTATTTAGATTTCATTTCAAAGAAGGATGTGCCCTGGGATCAAAAGTAGGTCTCCAAAATCTTGTGGAATGAAAATTTGAAGAAGATGAATTCATCACATTAAAATCTTTTTTTTTTTGATTGGGAGCATATTAAGCCTGATTTTAGGAACAGAAAAGGACAAAGAAAAAGGGGAGAGTTAAAAAGCAAAAGAACAGAATTTGCACAAGGTGAGTGGGGAAAAACTCCACCAAATTTTGCAGCAAGTGGCAATGATTATCTGGGGACATCTTTGTCCCCAGAGTTAGCAGAACATCAGGAGGGGAGGCCAGGCCAGAACTTCATGGAGGGGTGGAAGAAAATGGCTCAGAGCAGTGCATTAAATACCACTGAGTTTCCCAGAGATGTCCAGTGAGAGAAAAGGAGCCTACGAGTGCTGTGGGGAAAAATTACAGATGGAGGGGGAGTTCAGAAGGTGTGCATTTTGCCTGACAAAAATGTGCAAGCATGATACTTCCTACAGAAAGAAGGCTGATAGTATGTGTGAAAGATCTCAGGAGTCCACCAACCCCAGGGAGTTTTGCAAGAATGAGATAACTCCATGAGCATAGGTTGTAATATCTAGAAAACAAACTTGGAACGATGCATCCTACTTGAGTGGAGTCTTAACCTAGTAAGATAAGAACTTAAGAACAGTTTTCCCTGTAATTTGGTATTTGTGATCTTGTTTGAATCAAAAGGAAACACCTCATTTTTTTTTTCAGTTGTGAAGGTTTTGCAGTTTAGTTTACAGCCCAGTCTCATATTTAATACAGAACTCTCCATATTGGTTAGATTTATGGCTCACCTGGCTTACAGAAGGCAGGGCATTATGGTATCTGTACTCCTTCACCCCAACATTCCAGCTATAGTTCATTAGTCAAAATTGATGGTACCTCTCCTTTGTTTGCCCAAAGATCTAAAATCTCTTACACACACACACACACACACACACACACACACACTCACTCACTCATTCACTCTCAGTTTGGGGTCTTTCAAAATTCTTGCTCTTTTGTTTCTACACTTGACACACGTGGATTTCTTAGCCTCTCAGTAACTCAGTTTCTTCATCAACAATCTGGGGATATTAATTTCACCCAACTTGTAAGACTGTTGTGAGGATTAAATGAATTTGAAAGCCTTGAGAAGAATGGTTGTTATTGACTACCGTTATGATTATTCAGTACTGAATTTAGTACTGTATTTAGTATTTAGTACTGTAGTCTGCTGGGCTGAATCTCCTTATAACATACAGTAGTCAGGATACATTGTCCACCTCTCAGACTCAGTGTTCCGATGAACCAAACCAGAGGGACAAATGATCTCCTCCACCATTTTCTCTGCTGAGGGTTTCAGTGATAGCTGGGGTGGGGAAGAGGGGAACTCTTATTCACAACATGGAGTAAGGACTAGTAAACCTTTTAGAGGGCAGTGCTACTATATTGTTTATAATTTAACATGTGTTTAGCCTCAGAAGTGTTTAGGTTTCATGATTTATCTTATCAAACTACATCCATACATTCACAAAATATAATATACCAGACAGTGTATTGAAACATTGTTTATAATGACTCCAAATATGCATTTATTAGGAATTGGTTAACTAAGATAAATAATACTACCTTGATTTACAGTTATTAGAAAGGTGTTTGATACTTGTGAAATTAAGCAGTCAAGTGGGGAAAAAAGCACAAATTATAAAGCTGTATAGATTTTGTTCCCACTAGAAAAAGAACAAAGAAAGTGAATTAAAGCAATCAAACATGTGTTCCTCTTAGCATACACATACAAGTTGAAAAAAACCAATGCCAATTACCAGTAATTATTCTAGGTGGGGAATATTGATTGTTTATCTTTCTATGTTATATATCTCTTTATTCTTTAAATATTTTAAGCATAAATAAACATTGTCAGTTAGGCAAATGTAATTCAATTTCTATTAAAGACCAACCATAGATTTTGGAATAAACAAAAACGAGTTTAATATGTAGCTTTATAAGCTTTCAGCAGCATGACTGTGGACAAACAACTGGAAATCTCTTCATTTTAGTTTCCTTGGCTGTCCAGTGGATAATAATGTAAGGATTAAGTATAATGACCAATCTCAATTCCCTCTTATAAAAACCTGTCATGGTTAAGTGGTCCATAATTGTCAGTTCTCTTTCCTCCACTCCTTGTTAAATTATAAAATATCTATATACTAAACCACTTTTCTTAAAAAAGTAGAAATAATATTTCTCTTGACAATGATTTTCACTTAGTTATATGAGTGATACAACTATAATTGATTAAATTTGTAATAATATTTATTTTAATTGTATTATTTTCTTTTAGGATTATTTCTATTTTAGAGTGAATAGGAATATTTTTCTTATTTTAAAGGGAATATTTCTATTTCCTAATAGCTAACAGTATGTAATAAGTTGCACTTAACACATTAGAGAATAACATTTATTAATCTTTTACTTTAACCCTTTATAATCCAGGAAGACAATGCAGAGTGAAGCTACTTATTTACATCTTTGTAAATATATGTAGTCATATAAACTCATACAAATATGCACATTCATGGAAAGAATATGAATGAGAAAAATATCTCATATTGAAAGTGACTATTGCTTGATGTAAAATTCTAGTTAAAGTCCTTTGTTATTTTGAACTGTTATATTTTGTACATCTTAAATAATTACGTTTTTACTTATATCTTAAATATGTAGAATTAAGCCAATGTGAAAACGAAGTCAGGGTTGTTGATAATCACTTGTTTTAGCTTTCTATTCAAATTGTCAGGGCAAACTTTTAAGTGAGCTACATTCCTAATTTGGATTATGAGGTTGAAACACTCTTCAGAGGAAGTGAACACAATAGTATTGACTTCCAACACAAGGAAGTTCATTGGTGTTATCACTGCAATGGTGGACTAAACTGATCTCATTATAAACAATTAAAGAAAACATTTGTCCAGAAGTCAAGGGTCACTCCTTAGGAAACAGTATCTTTTTTGAGGTTTGTGAATCTGAGGACAACACATCTAGTGCTGATCCCAAAGAGAGCCTGATGCAAACATTAAGGTGAAGGTAATGAGAATTGTTAAGGGTAGGAGCTGCTTGTTGCTGGTTCCAGGCAGCAGACTTCTCCAAGCTAGAATCATGCAGTTGGGAGGATAAAGTATTATACTTAGGTCATTGTCCAAAGGTATTAAAAAGACCATCTTGGAGCCAGGCATGGTGGCGCATGCCTGTAGGCGGCAGCCTAGGGTGCTGCGGCCAGGGCCAGGGATCACGGTTCGAGTCCTGCTGGGGGCATGTAGCAAGACCTAGTTCCAAAAAAATACAGCTGGGTGTGGTTGGCACGTGCCTGTAGTCCCAGCTACCTGGGAAGCTGAGGCTGGGGATTACCTGAATCTGTGGTACCCCAGGCAAATTGAGCCTGCAGTTCCACAGGCAAAAATAGCGAGATCTGGTCTAAAAATAAAATAAAATAAAATAAAAAGACCATCTCACTAAATGCCTCTTTTTATAGAAGAGCACCTGACTTGAATCTGAACTTTTTCTTGAATCTGAACTTGACCAGATTGCTTATCTCAAACTTATATGTCTCTTTTTCTAAAAGAGCATGCTAATATAATTAACATTCAGTAAGGTCACCTGGTAAAATGGCCAAAGATTACTTAGACAGACCTGTTGGAACACAGAGTAGTTAATATGATGGGTAACAGGATGCTTATTCAAAAATGCTTTTGGAATTTACTTTTGGTCCTGTTTAGGGCAATCTAATTAATTATAGGAAACTGCTAAAAGTGTATACTGATGAGGACAAGCAATTGTTAAGAGTGTATATCCAATGGACCTCACATGTGGAGGTGCTCTACAAATTTTATCAGATAAATTGCTAACATGATTATTTACTATATGAACTTCACAGTTCCTTCTGCTCTTTTATTTCTGCATCACTTTCAGATGCCAGACTGTTTCTCTTTTAATGACAGAAAGATGAAATCAGTAAGGAGACTCACAAAGGTTTTTAGTCTATTGAATACTTGGTCCAAAGACTTGGCAGAAAGAACCTTTTAAAATGTGGGTGGAAACATCCTGTTATGTCTCTGTCACTGTTCATCACGAGAAAGATCAAGGATCAAATTTCCATGTCATTCAAGATGATAACCAGTATTATGAATGTGAAATTTAGACTTGTATACTCAACAACTTCTAGCTCCATATGATTTCAGCATTGAGTCCCCTAAAACAATCAGCAAAAGAGTTTCAAGTTGTTGATCATAAATAAAAAAACTCCTTCCCATATCATTAACTTCATACCCTTTCCCTTCCTGTTTTAAATTTAATAATCTGGAGTTCTGAGTAGCTTTATTCTCAAGTAGGAGTTTGAATATACCTGAATGCTTAAGGAAAGAGGGGCTGATACAGGGTTGTGAGAGATGCACTTAAAAATTGTTGGCACCAGGGAACGCTTGTAGGCAGTCTGAGAGAAAGACCTGTGAGAAGTGCCAAAAGGCAGAAAAAAAGATAAGAGGGGAGCGAGAAAAAAAGGAAAAAAAAAGGAAAGGAAGGCGATGAGGATGGTAGACTGAGAGAACAGGCCCACATAGCCTGGCCAGGGTAAGCCCCCTGGAAGAGTGAGCTGGAGGTGGTAAGGAACCATGGTGACCAGCAGAAGAATATCCAGTGTGTGGAGTGTGGCACCATAGCAAGGTGGCATAGTGAGCTGGTACCTGGAGATGGCCAGGGATTTGGAAAGCTGATTTGTGCATCAGCAATTGTGGAAGAAATCTGAACAGCTTTGGAGAAGCGGAGCAGCTTGGAACACTGGAGAGGAAGCAAAGAGAAGACTCCGGAGAAAGACTGGATTTGTCAAAGTACCTAACCTCTGAGGTTTGGAGGGGGTATATGGGTACCATCTTGGACATGTGTCTGCGGGACTTTGGGGACTGAAAATGGTGGCTGAGGTAAGATAACTGGCCACTTGTTGCTTTGAAACTTTTCGTTTTTCCTGGTTAATTCCTTTGTTAATAAAACCCTGTTGTTCAAACTGCTTTTGAGTGGCAACTGCTACACGCAGGTGATGTGAAACTGTGGTTTGTTGGTTAGTGTGCCTTCTGCCCTTTTTGACCTGATATCAGGGCTAGGATTGCAGAGAAGCAGTGTGATATTCTCCTGCATGGGGTCTCCTCCTAGATACTCCATGTTCAGGATCTCCACTGGCATCTTAAATGAACGATCGCACATCATTGCTCAGATCTCAGCAAAGATGCTCATCTCCTACACCTCACAACTCAAGTGCCATTTCTCAGCTTGGGGTCATTGGTGAGTTGTAATCTCTTTTGGGTAAGTTCCTCAAGTCTCTTCCTTTAACCCTTTTCTCTTCTTTTACATCTCTTGCTTTAGATTTCTAACTCTTGAGAAAACAGAGACACAATCAAAACTGCACCTTTACTCCTATATTTCGAAATACGTCACACATCAGGTCAGATGTCCTCTCTCTGTGTTCCATGGTTGCCTGTAGTCCAGCATTTAAACACTGTGTTACTGTGTTGTATTACAAAATGGTGCAGAATATGGGTCTTGGTACAGGACACCTGGTCTCAAATCCTGCCTCCTTTGTTTGCCTTCATTTGTGTAATGGACTTAGTGGTAGACTCTAACAGAGAAGATGACTGAGCAAATCAATACATTTAAAGCTTATAACAAGTCCTAATGTGTGAACTATGAACAATGCTTACCTCTATTACTAGTTCTTCACCCTTAATATCTTGGTTTATTTCTTTGAGAAAAAAAAAAAAAACTGTGTTATTTGTATATCCCTCGCCTCTATCAGAGTGACTGGTACCTAAAATAATGGACACAGTGGTCAACTATACTTTTAAGAATAAAAATAATTTCAGTCAAGGAGCCTAGAACTGAAAGTATCTTAACACTGGCATTTAATTACAAGTTCATGAGGCAAAGAACTTTCTATGCAGGCAGACAGAACCATTTTATTTTCTCAGGGAGGAAACAAACATCATACATGATTCCACCCTTGACTGTAAACATGGCCTCCTTTAAAGGCTCAGACCTTGAACAACTTCTGACTAATACCCACAGGCTTCATGTCCAGGCAGGGTATTCAATTACAGTTTTCAACTGAAAGTGTAAATTACAGGATGCCTGATAAATTAATTCAGAAACACTAAGAAAAACAGATGGTATTTTCCAAATCTTATCAAATGATTCCCTTTCTTCTCACTCACCAGGGTAATTTTGAGCCAAATATGATGGAAAAGTAATTTGCCTGCCCCTGATCATTTACACACTCCAGAGGGAGGGGTTGTCGGAGTAAGTAAGATATATTGATTTCCCACATTCCACTCTCTTCTTTCTCTGGGTGGTTAAAACAAAACAAAGTATTTGATTTCCCCCATTTTTCTGCTGATGAAAGATGACAGATCCAATAGTTGAGCTCATAAATGGAAATCTTTATTTTGTATGAATAGAATCTTTCTGTTTCCACTGTAACCAATCCAATATCAGAATGATATTCCAAAGTCTACAAGGACAGAGCTGAGAGAGCTACAACTTAGTATGTACCCATGAACTTCTTACCATGATATCATTTACCTGAAAATCCAAAGACCTACTCAGGTTTTACCTGATGAATCTCATAGGGCATGCAGAGGAGAGAGGATGGGTTACTATGACTGGTGATTTGTGTTCTAGACATCTTTGTATTATGTTCTAGACACATTCTTTGCTGATAGAAAGTGAACTCAAATCTTTTGTGTCTCAAAGATCTGCTTAGGAGGAGGTCATTGAGTAGCTGCATGGAGTAAAACTTCTGGATTCTTATATTATTGGTATTTTATTGTAGAATGTCGACTCATTTTGTTCCATTTGTTATTTATTTTTATGAGTATAGTATCTAAGTTCACATTTTTCCTTAGATGTCTTTTGCTTTCCCAAACTATATTAACTACCTGACTATCAGAAGGAATAAAGAAGGAATTGAAACTCTAAGATTAGAGACATGACAAATAATAATATTTATTCTATTCATGCAGATTTAGCCTTGAGTTACTGTACATGAAGAAACTCATGGTGCCTAATGTTCTCCCTCTGAGACACAACAAGAGGGAAAATGTCCTCATATTGAGCAGCATATTTGAATTGTCAACTGATCCTTTGTATCATTAATTTATATAGATTTGTCTTGCTGACACAGAAAGTTAAAGCCTCTCAGACCACAGGGATGGGACAATGTCTCATTGGCATTCCTGGTGTTAGGTCTTGTCCTGACCCCAAGTACGTGCTATTGTATGAGAAATTCTCACACAGATAAAGTCTGCTTTCAACTTGGTCTTCATTTTGTAGGCCGGTTGAGACCGGAAAAGAGACCATTTATGCATCATTTTCAAACGGAAATTACTTGACGGTTGACAAATTCTCTGCACAGTGGTAACAGCTCTCCAAATAGACAAGGGTGTGCCAAAAAAAGGAGTCACTGTGAACCTGACCTGGCAATATATTCTCCAGGAAATGCTGGGTGTGTGTGTGTGTCCTTGTGATTACCCTACCTAAGTGTTCCACAGCAATGTTCTGTATCTGAAAAGGCTCCCTTGCAGAGGGGTGTTTATAGAGGGGAAGAGAAACAGCACTCTTGTCAAGGCCTTTTGAAAAGAGGCAGAGAGAATCTGAAGAAAATTTAGGTTTCATTGTGTAATGAAGACTGTCAAATTGCACATCAGAAAGAGATGAGTGGAGCGCACAGTATAATCTTCAAAGGAACCCAACTTCCACTTACTGCAACAGTATACAACTGATAGTGAGAGAGAGCATTGCTTATATGGGTAATAGAAAGAAACGAACAAAAGGTCATATAAAAACAAACTTTAAAACTAACATGTGAAAGTTGACTACAGACCTCAGGCATCTAGAGGGGGAGGAGCAGGGGCAAGAGCAAGGTAAAGAAGGAAACTATAAGACTGTTGTAGAGGACTATGGGGGCTTGGTTGTAGGTGATTCATAGTAACTAGGGGGGGGGATCCTGTGCTTCCCAAATGTCAACAATGTAACCGATATTACTTCAATAAGAAAGGGAAGAATAAAGGAAGGAAAAGGGGGAAGGATGGAAAGAGTGAAGAAGGGAAGAGAAGGGGAAGGGATGGGAGGGGAAAGGAGTGGAGGAGAGGAAATTGGAAAATATTAAATAGAAAAAAGATTATGGAACATAGGAATTTCAAAAGATTGGTCATTGTGTTGGAAGTCATATCTTGACTTTGTGGATTAGATCACTCGAGGAGCAAAGGTACATAAAGGAAAGAAAAATAGTATAGTTAAATGACTAAACAAGATTAATATCTAAAATGTTTGTATTTTGAATTAGTAGCATTTTTTCCTTTTAATTCTTCTCTTAATTCATTATCAAGATGTTTATTGACCTAATAGAAGGTCTCTTTCTAATACAATAGGAATAGAAAACATGACACCAAATTTTAATAAAGCTATATTCATTGTGCAATTGGGTGACTTTAGACATGCAAATCAAAGGATAAAATTTAAGAATAGGTCAAAGCTACAAAAAATTTGTAATGAATGGAAGAATCAAAGAAACCATAGATCAGCACTGATCACTGAATAGCACAAAATTAGAGCAATAATTTATATATTTGGCTTCAAGAAAACCTAAAAAAACGCATGCGATTTTAGCAGCTGCCATCTTGGATTTATTGTTCTGGAATAGAGAATAATTTCAGACAACAACATTTTAAAACTTTAATCTCTGGCTTTGTTTCCTTTTAAATCATCAAACATTTGGTGCTCTTGAAAAATTCTGTGAAACAACAATGAAACTACTAGAGTTTTTGGGAAAGTAACAGGGTTCTTCACTTTTCATGAAAGAAATTTTGGGCTCTCAGCCACAACAATATCCTCCAGTTGCTTTAATTGCACTAGAAAGCTTTCTTTTGATTTAAAGATCTCCCTTAGTTAAACAATTCCATTAAAACACAGGAAATCATCTTAGTTTTAAAGAGTGTTTGTCCACCAGATTAACTTTCTTTTATGATTGAGGTGGCCCTGCTGACATAAAGAGACGAAAAAGCCTTCAAATTGTCACTGAAAGATAAGATTATTCCAAAAAAGTCTTCAAGGAACAAAATAGTCCACTAACACTATAGGCTGGTCATGGTGAGATTCCACCACATATTTTAGGTCTTGTTCACGCTCCAGGGACAAAGTCATGCAGAGCTTATACACAGGGTGTAACTTGTAGATGATCTTAGAAAACTCTCAGCTAAAGAGAATTTACTTTAAAACTTGAACCTGGTCCAGGCATTATGAGAAGCTGTGTAGAGGACCCTTAAACTACTGAAAATGAAACCCCCATTCAATCCAGCATCCACTTCAAGGAATATACTCAAAGGTTAAAAAACTCTAACTCCAAAAGATACCTGTACCTGGATGTTTATCGCAGTACTATTTACAATATCCAGGATATGGAAACAACCCAAATGTCCCAGAATAAACAAATGGTACAGAAAGTTGTGGTCTATATACACAATGGAATATTATTCATCAATCAAAAAAGATAAACTTAAGTCATTCGTGGCAACATGGATGAAGCTAGAAGGAATCATGTTAGCAAAAATTAGCCAGAAAGCAAAAGAGAAATATTGGATGATCTTACATATATGAGGGTTAAAGGAAAAACAGACAGACAAGAAAAATTTAAAACTAACTTTTCAGCAGAACTGAAGCATGGAGCAAGAGACGGGGAGAGGGAAGGGCTTCATGGGACGATAAGGTGGTGGCAGAACCCCAGGGTAGATAGCAATGTAAAATAAAATTAATTAAATAAAAATTGAAAAAAAAGAAAGAAAATAATCTTACAGGGTTACTAGTTTAGATCTTATATGTAAAAGGTATATCCTGTTTACATATGCATAATTGTTTCCCTAATAAATTCAAATTCAAAAGTCAAAAATATTAAAGAAATAAAACTTGAAACTGTACTGCCAAAGCATTCTGCAAAGAGTTTGAGGCAAACAGCTACAGAGTCCACCAGTGTGTGCAAACAGACAGTTAATATTTTCATCAATATTGAAGGTGATCAGTCCTTTAATTTCCTCCCCAATCTGGTAGAACATGTTATTGTAATTTCTATTTCTTAAAATGAACATGAGGCTGAACATAATTTCATGTGTTCATATATCTTCTGTGAATTATCTTTTTCATATCTTTTGCTTTGCCTTCCTAAAATTGGATGGCTTATCTTTTATGACTTTTAAGAGCCAGTTCTGTATTTTGAAACAAAATCCATTCTCCATTTTTATGTGTTGCATCAATTCTCTCCTGCCTCTAATTCTTGGTTGCTTTTTGTTCTCATAGTTTTTTTTCTCTTTTTGGTAATGAAGAATTTATAAAAAAAAATATGTTGTGGTGGAAAATCAAAATTAATCTGTTTATTAATTTGCTGAAGTCATGATAATCTGAAAACCATAAAAAATGAGGTAGGTTTATATAATATGGGAAAAGAGTGATAAGCCCAATAATTCAATTAGTAGAAAAGTAAATTTAACTACAATCTATAATTAGGACCCTATGCTTGATTTAAAAAAGTTGTTTCTATTTGAATAGTTATATATTCACAGACAAATGTCTGGAGTGAAAAACCAAGATATACCATACATCACACTGGATATATCAGAAGAAATAGATTAGGCAGTGGTCTATGTCTTTACTTTATTCACTTTTATATTCTTCATTTAATTTTGAAAATAGTATTCTTTGATTTCAATACAAAGATGCTTAACACATTTTCAAAATGAAATGTCACATAATTTTGCATCATATTTATTTTAATATTGTTTTATATTTGTTTTATATATTGTTTTATATTTGAAGAATATTTACTTAGCAATATGAGATGTTTTCATTTCTTTACACTGTGTGAGTCAGTCTGCATTTTCCTCGGTGGCAAGGTAATGGGTAGTGAGGGTACGGCCTGGCAGTTCTCAGAGGGTCAGTGACTTGGTTCTGTGGGTGATCAAAATCCAATTAGATGATCTATCTAGGTGGTGTTATCTTCCTCAAAGGTCAAATAGCCCTAATACAGCAGGCCTCTTGTCACTTTGGCCTGGGACCTGGAGGTCAGTCAAGGTCTGGGAGCCTAGGTAGTCTATTACAATTACTTTAATAATGCAAATTATTTCCAGAAAAGCAGTGAGGGTCATGAGGAACAAGGAGAATCTTCTTTTTCCCTGAATCCTTTGCCATTCCCTAATCAAAGATGAGATCCTCACTCAGCGAGGTTCTGCCCTTTTCCTAATGGGAGAATCGAGCCCTGCTCCCTGTTTTATACTTTAGAATAATGTGATTTGGGGCTCTCATTCTGATGTAGGGTTAACAGTGAACACTTCCCCCGATATGAGAATCTCATCTTAACCACAAGAGTAAGGATGAAGTCACTTCCTTCTAGTGATTCATGTAAAGTCTCTCCCTTTCTGTGCTCACCACCCCAGATCCCAAAATGCAGGATAAATATCCCTAGTCCTTTTGCTTAGTTTTTAGAATACAAGTATGTACATTCCCCATAGAATGTTAAATTGATTTTTTCTTTGATAATCCATTTAATGCTGTTTTTTTATTACTCATTAGTCTGAGAAGAACCTAAATGTATTATCCCTTCCTTCTCATCTAGCTACACCATCACCCACAAACAAGAGCATGCTGCACGTATTTCACATAACCTGGACTGGTGCACCCAAAAAGACTAATTAGAAGCCCTCAGTGAAGGCGAAGGCCAGTTCTCTGCATCAGGAGCACAAAATGCTTTGTCTGCTAGGAGGGAAAAAGAAATCTTACAAATATTTTCCCCCTCAAATTGAAAGAACCTCTTTCTCAAGAGGATCAAGTTTTACACAGCAGCTAACTCAGAAGACCAGTGTGACTACAGACCAAGTTGTGCAGAGAAGACAGGCGGTATCAGGATAGCCATTCTATGTGCAGAGACACAAGATGAAAACTGGTGCTGAACTGGGGTCAGGATACTCTTGCTTAGGGCAGGAGGGAATAAGGTGAATCCTGAGGCTAAGGAAAAGAGAGTTTTATACAGGTTTCCTGGCCATTTGGGTATTTGTAACTCTTAGCTATCTGACATTTTATCTTTGCTGGGGGGGGGGGTCTGTGAGTGATAACAGTTTTTCCCTTGTGATGGAAATAATGCTGTTTATTTCTGACCTATACCTCAACACTGACCCCTGAATCTTTCCTGCTCAGCTCATCCCCACTAGTCCCTCACTGGTCCCAAGCAGACTCCTCCTTCCCCATGTTAAGTTTTCTCTTCCCCCTGAAGCATCTTGCCCTGGGATCTGCAGCCTGGGGGAAGAACACTTGATGACTGTCAGTCCGGGAGGCCTGGGTGACTCTTCACACTCCTTCTGAGCATATGGAAAGTTGGCCTCCACCCTGCCTGGTTTTCTCTGTCCAAAGGGAGGGTGAGAAAGGGCCGGGGAACTGCTCCAGGATGTGCTAAGAGTGACAACTGCAAGTTCAGAACATAGTCTATTTCAGAAAAGTTTTGACTCCTGGAGTTATTCACTCTCCTAAACAGAGAACATTCAGAGGCAGCCACTCTGGTGAGAAGGCAGACCTGCCTTGGTGGCTAAGTGGATGCAGACCTCCAGCACGGCTTCTTCCTCTTCGCTGGCGCTTAGGAGCAAAGGACTGAAGCAAAATAAAAGGCCAGTGGTGTGCAATTAAAAGCTCCTACTGTATATTGCCTTTTTGCTTTTAACGCTAGAAATCCACATTTTCCACCTTCTGAGGCTTCTCCAGTGCTAACTGGCCACAGTTGGGAGTAGCATTGATTGGCTGGGGAGAGTCATCAAAGGAAGGAAGACTTTTCTATATTAACGAATGTTTTTCTAATATAAATTACTAACAAAAATTACGAGAGCAGTAGTCATAAACTTTATATCTAAATTTTGGAAATATATAATTTTCACTGCCCCTGTGTACAGATTCCTCATTTACAGATTACTCACCTGACATTCCTTGGGAGTCAAATTAACTTCAACAAAAAATGGCAATGAAATAATATTAGTCACTCAGCAATTTTTAATCTTCTGGAGTTAGAAATTTTAGAAGTCATAATTCTCCTTTAAATATTCACTCGAAGGAATTTAAGTAATTTGTAGGCATTAGTTTGTCTTCTAAACATTCTTTGCACTTGTTCTGTGGGGCTTTATTATATTTTTATCCTATTACCAATCAATATCATTGAGAGAGATTTACATTATTTCATCAGTTTAAATATTTACCGAATTACTACTATGCAGTAGGAATACTACAGAGGGAAAAACTAGGCAAAATCTTTGGTCTTAGAGGACTTCCATTCTAAAAACAGACAATAAGCCAAGGAATAAGTAATTGTGGGTGTATATATATATGAATGAATATTATTATAGAGCAACAAAGGAAAATCCTATGACAGAAAAATAAGGGAACTTATTTTATATTGTGCAACTTTCCAGAAGAGGAGGAGATTTTTTAAATAGGAGCAAAACCTTAGGGCAGTCATCATTTTATATTTATTTTATTATACATATTTGAATATAAATTATATTAAATGTATATACAAATTTCTTAGTACTATAGATTTGTAGAGAATTTGAAGAGTGCTAAGAATTTTTTTTTGAAAACTATATAAAAATCAAATATAAAAATGAGGTTCTTATAAGGTTGTTTCAAATATAAACTTATATTTCTAGAGATACTTTCATAGCCTTTTTGTCCTTTGCTAATCATAGGTAGTAAGATATGATACAGCTTTAAAAAGCTAGTAGTTTTTTTGCTTGTTTTAATGTAAAGCATTAGTTCATAAAATATGTTTTTATTTATCAGAGTTAATATATATTATAGGGATATATGGTATACATTATAACATCATAATCTCATTAATATATCATGAGTTTGGCATAACATCATTTAAAAGAGTTATGGCAACTCAGTCTTTTCTTGTTGACTTTTGGAAGTCACTACTCAAGATACACTGTTTCTCTCTAAAAACAAGACTTCCCATAACAATCTCTAATACACAATCCAACTAAACCTGTATTTAGCAAGTCCTGACTAGAAGGAATTTTCTAGAAAACACAAATATCCTGAGATGAGGCTTAAGGATGTATTCTAGAAATACGATGTTAGTTCAACTCATAAAATTTATCATTGTGACTTACCAGGCTATCAGGTGAAGCAGTCAAAGGAAAATTAGCACTAGTCATAATAGGCACTCATAGTAAACAATAAAAAAAGAGAAATTTTCCCACTAGTATAGGATTTATTCTCAATCTATAGTAAAAGTCAAATTCAATTGTGAGACCAGCATTTCTATTAGGAAGAAGAAAAGAATTCCCACCAACATTGCTACTATGCAATACTGTACTTAGAAGTTCTAATCCTTATAAAAAAATTAATCAGCAACCAAAACAAACCCCAAACAGGATAATAAAGAAATTAATGGTAAAAGGATGGAATGGAAGAAAAAGTGAAATAATCAGCAAATGTTATCATTCTATATTTAAAAAAAGTAAAAAGAATCTCTACGTAAACTTCAGAAACAAAAGGAAAAAATATCATAATACTGCTAGACACAAGTTGTACAAAAGCCAGAAATACTGCCTTATTACCTTAACTGAATTGAAAACATGATTTAAAAAATAAAGTTATTAGGTGCTTAAAAGGACCTATACGGAGACGATTATGAAATGTTTCTAAAGAACACATTATTAAATAACAATAGTTACCATACTTATCCTGAAAATATTTAATATCATAAAGATGTCAATTATTTCCAAATTCTTTTACAAGTTCAATGGAATGTCCAGCAAATCCTCAGCAGAACTATTTTCAGACTTTATAAAATGATTTTAAAATTTATATAAAAGAATGATTTTAAGTGAGTCTTGGTACTTCAGAGTTGAAGCAGAAAAAATGCTATAAGCTGTGACATCTGGGGGCGAATGGATGACACCATATTGCTTCTTTGCCTGAATTTAAAATTCCCACTACTGACTTAGAAGTGAGATCTATACCATGTTTTTGGACCACATGTCAGGAGGACTGTAAGTATGACTTTACACTAAGACTGATGGTAAAATTGGGTCAAAAATGGGCAGAGGCCTCCGACCAACAAGCCATTTAAAATGCAGCTTCTGTCACCCAAGTTTCCTCAGGTTCATACACCCATGCATAGCAGTTGCCATTCAAAATGCAATTTAACAACAGGGTTTTATTTTCAAGGGATTTAACAGGGAAAGCAAAAAGTCCTTAGCGCCATAAATAGCCAGATGTCTTACCCCGGTCACCATTTGCAGTCCCAAGGTTCCCAAACACATATGTCCATGATGGTTCCCCTTTGCTCCTCCAAACCTGAGGCAGGCACTCTGCAAAGTTTAGTCTTTCTCCAGTGTGTTCTTTTTGTTTCTTCTCTTTCCAGTGTTCTGAGCTGCTCCGCTTCTCCAAGGCTCTTCAAATTTTTCCACAATTGCTGATGCACAAATCAACTTTCCAAATCGCTAGTCATCTCCAGGTACCAGCTCACGATGCCATCTTGCTGCGGGGCCACACTCTCCACACCGGCCACTCTTCTGCCGGCCACCATGGCTCCTCACCACCTCCAGCTCACTCTTCCAGGGGGCTTCTGCTCAGCCTGGTCACTTGGGCTACTTTTACCTGCCTGCCATTCCCATGTCTCTCCTCTCCCAAAAGTCTCTTTCCTCATCCTTATCCTCATCCTCTGTTCCTTCCCTTTTATATATTTTTTACTTTTTGTCCTAAAAGCCAAAGGTTCCAATTTCCCTCTCCACACCCTCTTGGTGACACATTTTCTCTTCCCCACCTGGGGTTTGCAACAACAAAGTACAAGTACCCTTATCCTGTTTAGGCCATCAGTTTACCTCTGTGTTCTTCAGACACAGCTAATGGCATCAATGCCTAAATTTTAATACTGCCCATATTGGGATCCCAGCTTCAATACTGCCCATATTGGGGTCCTGGCTCCATTTGGATTATGTGGTGAGGTAACTGGGGTTTTCTTAGTCTTGGGGACTCTTCGCTTGTTTATTTGCTTACTTTGTCATGAATAAATTTTAGTTTAGTCATTTTAAGAACTTGGTCTGTCTTTGGAATTACAAAAAGGGATGTGGGCAGGAAAGAACACTGAGGGCAAGCAAGTGGCAGATATAAAAGGTAAAGGTTTTGTTTTCCTCTGGTTTGGAAGCTTAAGTTCCAGCAGCAGACTTTCTTGCCCCTTTTGTGTCTGGTATCAGTTTTCTCTTGAAGGTATGTCAATTATATATGTACAAGACTGTGTATCTCAGATTCTTTTAGGTGTCCTGGAATTTCTTCTATAAAAACAGGTGTTTCACTTAGTTTTATCCAACAAATGCAGTTAAGGATAAATTAAGAATGTTTGCTGCTTTATGAAATTATGCTTTACTAAGAGATCACTAAGAAGTTATCTACTTTCATAAAATAATCACTCACTGTAGCTCCATTTATGCTGTATATTTAAGTCTGCATGTCTTTAGTGCATATTAGGCAAGTGTACTGGACATGTGCCACACAGAGACTGAATGCTTGCGTCACTCCCAATTCACATCCCGACTCCACTCTGATAGTGGGAGATGATTAGGCCAAGAGGGTAAGTTTTCATGAATGAAATTAGTGCCCTTATAAAAGAGACTCCATTTTCTCTTTGCTGTATGAAGTTTTTTAGTTTAAGGTAGTCTCAGTGGTTTACATTTTCCTTCATCATTTTAGTATCTGTGAATGTGTCCTTGAAAGAGGTTTCTGAGATACAAGTCTTGGAGTATTTTGCCCATATTTTTCTCAATATATTTTATGGTTTCAGGCCTTATAGCCAAGTAAATTGATTTTTATCCATTTTGAATTGAGTTTTTGTACATGGTGTGAGGGAGTTGTTTAGATTTTTTTTTTTTTTTGCTTGTAGTGGTCCAGTTTTCCCAGTACCATTTATTGAACAGGCTATCTTTGTTCCAACGTATGTATATTGCCCCTTTGTCAAAAACTAGATACCCATACATGTGTAGCTTTATTTCTGGGATTTTCAATTTTTTCCATTGGTCTGTGAATCTGGTTTTGTTCCAGTACCATGCTGTTTTAATTATTATGGCTTTGTAATATAATCTGAAGTCTGGGAGAGTTATTCCTCCATTTTCTCTTCTTTTGGTCAGGGGGTCTTTGGCTATTCGAGGTCTTTTATTATTCCATATGAATTTCCATAATATTTTGTTGTCTTTCTTTAAAGAATGCCACTGATATTTTTATTGGCACTGCTTTGAATCTGTAGATGGCTTTTGGTAGGATGGTCATTTTGATAATGTTAATTCTTCCAATCCATGAGCAGGAACGATTTTCCATTTCTTTATGTCTTCTTCTATCTCTTTCAAATATTTTATAGGTTTTTTTTTTGTATATTTCTTTCACATGTTTTGTTAGGTTTATTTCCTATTTAATTTGCATTGGTGTGATGGTAAATGGAGTGTTTTTTTTTTTAATTTCTTCATCTTCTGACTGATTCTTTTTGTATAAGAAGGCTACTGATTTCTGTGTGTTGATTTTGTAACTACCTTACTGATTTGGTTTACTGTTTCAAGTAGTTTTCTGTGAAATTTTTGGTGGTTCTCTACATAGAGTGTAATATCATCTGCATGTAGTGATAACTTCATTTCTTCTTTCCTTATATGTATTTATTTTATGTCTTTCTCTTGTCTTATCACCCTAGTCAGAACTTCCAGTACTATGTTGGAAAGTAGTAGTGAGAGTAGGCATTCATGTCTGGTTCCAGATCTTAATTGAAATGATTTCAGTTTTTCCCCATTAAGGATGATGTGTGCTGTGAGTTTGTCATAGATGGCTTTTATTATGTTGAGATATTTTCCTTTTATCCTGAGTTTTTCATAGGCTTTCATCATGAACAGGTGTTGAATTTTATCAAATGATTTCTCTGTGTCTATTGAAATGATCATATGGCTTTTGTACTTCTCCTTGGTATTTTGATGAATTATGTTGATTGATTTTCAGAGGTTGAACCAACCCTGTGCCCCTGGGATAAATGCTACTTGGTGAATAACTCTTTTTATGCTTTGGCATATTCAGTTTGCCAAGATTTTATTTAGAATTTTTGTGTCTGTTTGCTTCATAGAATGTTTTTGGCAATTTTCCTTCTTTCTCAATTTTTTGAAAGATTTTTAGTATAATACAGGTGTTTTATCTTCTTTGAATGTTTTGTTGAATTCATTTGTGAAACTGTCTGGTCTTGGGCTCTTGTTTTTAGAGATAGTTTTAATGATGAAAACAAAAAGAAATCCAACAATATGGGGGAAAAATTTCACTTTTCATACAAGTGATAAGGGTCTAATAACAAAGATCCACAATGAACTCACACAACTCAACAAAAACAAAGCAAATGCCCAATCAAAACTTGGGAAGAAGAGCTAAAAAGATACTTCTTCAAACAGGAAGTAAAAATGTACATGAAAAAATGCTTAACATCACTAATAGCAAATCAAAACCACAAAGAGATACCACATTACGCTAAGAATGGCACATATATATTTAAAAAAAGGGTGGGGGGGGAGGAGGCAGTGCTGGCATAGTAATGGAGAAAAAGAAACACTTTTACACTGCTGATGGGAATGCAAACTGGTCCAGCCAGTATGGAAAACTATGGAGGAACCTCAAACTACTGAAAATGGAACTATCGTTTGAGCCAGCAATCCTACTTCTGGGAATCAACCTCAAAGAGAAAAGAATACTAACTCAAAAGGACACCTGTACTCAGATATTTAGCACAATAGCCAGGATAGGAAACCAAATGCTCCCAAATGGATGAAAGGATGAGAAAGCTGTGGTTTTATACAGAATGCAATAAAAAATGGTAAATTTTAGGCATTTGTGAAAACATGGATGGACCTAGAGGGAATCATGTTAGCATAAATGAGCCAGAAACATAAAGAGAAATACTGAATTATCTCACTTTTATATAGGGAAAACAAACTCATAGAGCAAGAGAGGGGGAGGGATAAAATCAGGGGAGGGATGGGCATAAGAAATTAACATGGGTTCATGGGTGACAAGGTGGTGAGAGAACACAGGGTAGAAAATGTAAAATGTATCTCTGTGTGTGTGTAATTAAGAAGGAAAGAGAGAGAGAGAGGTGGGAGGAGAGTCCAGAGAATTTCCTTGTTCTCTCTCTCTCTCTCTCTCTCTCTCTATATATATATATATATATATGTGTATATATATATATACATGAAGTTATATAAGGAAGCCAGCTATACTATGGACCAGAAACTGGGCTCTACCAGGTACTGATTTAGTCAGTGTCATGAGTTTGATCTTACAGCCTCCAGAACTGTGAGGAAGAAATTTCTGTTGTTTAAATGCCATCCAGTCTATGAAACATTTGTTAGTGAGCCAAATTGACTAAGGCAACTTGTTACCAAAGCATCAGGGATCTTAGTGTTAGAGATTAATGAGGGACAGATGTTTCAGCCCTCGGTTATGTAATTCTACATAATTCTGGGTATTTGTCTGCTAAACACTAGGAACATTGGAGGTTCTAGTGCTTTTTATATGTGAAGCAGCAGAAGATGCCTAGAACTCACAGATGCCACAAAGGAGGTTCTGCCCAGACAAAGGGTGAGGATGACAGTCATCAGTGATTTATCTCTGAGAAGTTGATTTGTCCCTGATAAGAAACTTATTCTCCTGATAAGGTGTCTCTCAAAGGCACCATCACAGCATATGATGTACCTGGTCCTGATGTCTAGTTGATGAGGGGTTGATGAGGAGCTGAAATGAGCCACAGACCAGGTCATGTTGCCCTCTGCTCTATACCTGTGAATTCCTTGGGGTTACTGGGGCATAGCAGGTTTATGACCCATATTACCTTCTCTCCTCTTTAGCACCAGTGCACAGCTTCTTGCTGCTCCTTGCACAACCAGTCACATGCTCACACAGATATCTGATACCTTTGTTGGTATGTGTTCATCACAAGTATCTATAAGGTTCTCCAACTACCATTAGTGCCTTCAGGATGCTGTCCCACAATGCCACAGATGAGTGATTTACAAACAAGAGCAAATTATTTTTCATGTTCCTGGAAGCTGAAGTCCATGATCAAGGCATTGGCAAATATGGTGTATGGCAAGGGCTACTTTTCTGGTTCAAAGATGTTCATTGCTTCATTGTAACTTCACATGGAGGTAGGTGCTATAAAGCAATCTGAGCTCTCTTTTAGAAGGGTTCTAGTATCAGTCATTAGGACTCCACCTTTATCACCTATTCACTTCCCAGTATCACAGGTTGGGATTTCAACATAAGAACTTTGGAGGAGAAAAAAACACAGTATAAATAAGCACTCCCTCATCTCATGTAAGTCCTTGCTCCAGTGTCTGCTTCTTGATGGGCCTTCCTCAAAGCATCTTACTTAAAATTGCAATTTGCTTCTCTCTCAACTTTACCTTCCCTGTCCCTCTTCACAAGATCCATCTTCCCCTTTTTCTGCGTGGCATTCATCACCTTCCAAAGTACCATACAATACTTCTTGCTTGCTTACTATGCCTAAACAGTGTCTGGTGCAAACTAGTCACACAGCGAATGAGCTGACTGTGGATGAATGGATGATGTCAGAGATATGTTGTGCGGTGATCCCAGGACATGAAAGCAGAGGCTTCTAATCCTTGTTTGCTGCGATCGATTCTAAGGTACCCACCACAAGCAGATTTTGTTTAATGAGTGAATGGATACTATGCAAGTGGAGGAGATGCTCTAAATGCCCACATAAGTACCAGTGAAAAAGAAATACCTCTTGGCCCATCTGAGATACTTATGTGTCTTCAATCCTGTCCCAGTTCTTTAGGTAGTTGGAAGTCCCAAAATTACTCAGGGTACTGCAGAAATGAATATTCTTTTTAGTTACTGAGTACTCCCAGTTCTACAATGATTTGAAAGAAAGTCCTGGCAAAGGTGACAGTATACATTACACAAAAGTGCAGATGATTTATCCTGTGACATAAAGTGCAGGACTCCACCACAGTATTACACCTTCCTGTACAGGGTTATTTTTTTGTGTTGTAATTGGCAGTCATGGGTGCTGGGACTAGACAGACAGGCACCAAATGTCCTGGCCATCATACTCTAGATGGTGACTCTCAGAAAATGTTTCCATTTCTTATACTTAAAAAAACCAAACCCAAACACTTCCTTTTCAGAGCTGCTGTGCAGCTGAAAAGTATGTGTCAAGTAAAAAGCTCTTTAGACAATCTCCAAAATCATTAAGACGCTCCTAGCACTTTTCCATTTTTCACATTTGATCACTGCATACTTATGTATAATATTTAAATACATATTGAAATTCTAAATAAGATTTTATTTTCCCATTTCAGGTCTAACCACTAGCCTGCTTTCTCCCTTATTTTCCTGTTGATTTTACACTGGTTTCATCCCATAAACGATGCCACCAGAAGTTGGAATTTAAATATAGTCCGAGTTATATCTTTCCTCTGTGCAATCCTACTGGTGAGATCCCAGGGTTAGCTTTTAATGTGGGATTCCTTTAAAATGATATCATTGCATGAGAATATTTACAAAAAGAGTAAAGCAATGTCTCCTAAGTTACCCACTGTTTACCTCTGAAAGACGCTAATGGTATATGTCCTGATAAGTCATGACTTGATTATCAAGCAAAAGTAACCTATGAAAGAGGAGACTGTAGTTTATGTTGTAGTCCAGAACCATCACTTGGATATATTTATTCCTGCAATGTGATTGACATTTATTTCTGGAATTAAAGAGTAAGCAAATTAGCAGTCAATGAGTTTACCAAATGTTCTGTTGCCTACTTAGGCCTTCACAGATACCCCTTGCAGGATGTAAATCTTTTTTTTTTTTTTTGGCATTTTTTCATTTATTTACTTCTAGAAAGTACAGTCATTCATAATCACATTCTATGCTAATAAATACAGAACAAAAACTGGCTTAATTAATTGACAGTATCTTCAGTATTTATTTTTACTATTTTATTTTTAGGATATAACTAAGTTTTAAAGTTAACTTTTAGTTTAAGTACTTTTTCTTTCTTATATTGTTGTCCATTTGGGGGGCAGTATTTAATTTTTCCCTCAGGTGTAAATCCCATAGTTCTTCCATCACCACAGCAGCTGTGATGCCACACTACCTGGTGCTCTTCCTCTCCTGTTTTGACCTTTCTCCTGTCCTCTTCCCTCCTGGATGCCTCAGATCTATGGTCAGCTGGTTTGTTTTCTCTTTTTTTTTCTGACCCTGCGTTTAGTTTTTCTATATTCCAGGGATGCAAATCTTATCGAGAAGTTTATTCATTATATCTTAGTCTGCAATTTGTATATTTCCAAAAGGCCAGGATTTCAGTTTCAAAACAATAAAGTACACACACAATAAGAAGAAATGGGAGCATTGAAGGATGGACTCTATGTTCACACCACTTGGAAGCAGTTGAGCTACTTGCAACTTGAACTTCTGGCTGATAGTGGGCAAATCAGCTGGATGGGGGGGTTCTTTGTGATGTAGTTGAAAACTGGACTTTGCTACTACTGCCCTGGTGGGCGGGGTCTGACAGAAAGACTGTGCAAGAAAGAATGAGAAGCATAAAGAAGGGAGTAGCCAACAAGAACCACTCAGGGGACGGCCAGATGCCCCAAAACTGAGTGCTAGAGTGGACAGGAGCTATGGTGTGGCTGGGTGTGCAGAGTGCCAGCGAAAGAAGTATGGTGGGGCAGCTGCCTAGGTAGGCAGCTTTGTAGTCAAATGCTGTGGAATTACGGACCTGGAGAAGAAAGGTGTGTGACGCTGCAGCAGAAGGTGGCATGGGAGAGGAAAAAGGAAAGGAA